>JZKD02S2089428.1:30365-46153 GCA_000966675.3 Picea glauca | reverse complement strand
CTCCCATGAGCTTATCCTCAACCACCGTCTCTGAGTTATCGTTATCACAGAGCGACTTATATGGCTACATTACATAAATGGATGCCCAGTCCTGACTACGTCCTGGGCTTGTTGCATGCAACCATTAAAGGAAACCTCAACCACTACCTGTACAAAGGCATGGTTTGGCATTAAAATCCTTACAACATTTATTGAAATTTCTAATTTCAAAATTGAGAGGGCTGCACCTCTCCTTTTCTCCATTAAATGCATGTTGGATGTACTGGCTAGCTGGGACGTTTCTGACATGGAGCGATGCTCTTGCATCACTTCCTATCCATTAAATAATACCTTGAGTGTTCATGTTATCTTGTGGGTCTCCTTTTCTTACTGAGAATATTTTCACTTCTTTCTCAGGGATCCTTGGGTGAAGCATATCGAAGGTTTCAAAATTGGATTTTAACTCTTTCCATCTACTTTTACCCTTCGGGCCTTTATCCCCTTCTTCCCACGAGGTAAGGTACAACCCTTCCTAGTGTATCCAATCCAAATGCCCAAAATATGGGGAGATGGAAGGAATAAATATGGAAAGTGGTAAGTATGGAGGGAACATATGATGACAGTTCAAAGATACACCCAGTAGAAACCCATCCTAAAGGGAAATCAACTTTCTAGGGAACTATGTCACCCTCCCAGGTTTAAACAAGGCAAAGAGCATAATTTCCAAGCAAACGTCATGAAATGAAGAAGGATTCAATACAATATGTTCAAGTTCTTAAAAAATCAGAGTGATACATACCATGATACCCAGTCTCATTACCTCATGGAGCAATACCAACTGCCACTTCAGGACTAAGGAAATATGACGAATATCGATGCTGGTGATATGTGGAATGCAATGAAGAAAAGAGGGTTCCTCCAGGGACATGCTTAGGTCATACGAATCTCGACACTCCATGTCTGGAACTTGTGGGCCTTGATACATGATCTCCTTAGTTATCCCTAGGCTAGTGGATAACATCTGGCTCCAATTTAGGTACATGTTCTCACCATAGAGCGCATGAGAACCTCAACATCTTTGGTATGACACTTGCCTGCTAAATCTCAACAAAAGATATTAGTAACATTTAGGGTGGTGATATCACCCCTTGTCCATATATGATGTCGAAATAAAAGAATTAATAATATAACATATGATTATGAGCATACATATATACAAATGAAGCAAAGAAAATATGAAAATGCAACTACAACTATACTAGAATGATATGCAATGGTATGTACAATAGATGCAAATTCCTACCCACCTATACTTACCTGTTGATTGAATTCTAGGTGTAGTCATATAACCAGTGAAACCATCCTAGAAATGCCTCATAATACTTTACTTTGTGCTTCATCATAAGCCAAAACAATGAAAAGTTAAGCACAAAAATAACATGAGTTAGAGCATGTATCATATCGTAGGAAATCGTAAAGTCTAGCTCATGGAGGCGGGAGGGAGGGACAAACTTATACAAATTTACACTTCTAGGAAAGTGCTCAATCCATCTTAGAAAGGGATCATGAAAATTCAAAGGCTAAAAATACTGACTCAAAGATTTTTAAGGTTGGCTACCTTGGACGTCATCACATCCTGAGGTCTGAGAAGGGACTAGCAAGAACCTGGAGTATGATTGGAAACTTCTTAGGGGAGAGTTGAAAGATTGAGATAATAAACTTATTCTTAAGGTAGTCAACCTACCCTTGAATTATAAAATAAGGCTCTTCCCTAGAGAAAACTTGGGACAAGGGACATGTTTCCCAATTGCATCCTTAGTGACACAACGAGGTAAAGTAATCGAAGGGATTTGGAAAACCTTGTCACACATATCCTACTTTAGGAAAGAAACGTCCTCACCCTTATCAAGATCTGAGCACAACGGTGGTTGATAATATTCTTCATAGAACAAATCCAAGTGCTCAAAGGAACGGTCATCAAAATCCACAAGGTATGACCGAAAATTATCATGAAAACATAACACTAGGTCATCCTCGGGTGTTTGGAATATGTATGTAACTATAATATCTCCTTGTTGCCAAATGTAAGAATTAGTAGTAACCTGATATGATAGTTGTAAAGGAAACATTTGAAAATGATCCTCATTGTCGTAAATAGGATCCCCATCATAACCAATCACATCCCATTTATGTCTCCCAACATGTCAATATTATTAACCATGTCATTTTTCTTTATCATAACATGAAGGGCTTAAAGAATCCAAGGGATCCTCTAACACTTAGTTTCTTTCCAAATTACAAAATAAAGAATCATCAAAATCTTGGAAAGGGAAATGAATTACCGTATTCACTTCTTCCTATGCAGGAGTGTCAAAGTCTTGGATGACTTCATCAAATGGAAGAGCATGCATCAATTCCTCGTCCTCGTGACTTTCCTCTACATATTCAACTTCATCATAATATGAAGGGTATAGCTCATTCAAGGATTCCCTTACTTATTCACCTTTTGAATAAGAGAATAGGGTATACTAAAAAGGGAAATGATTAACCTCATCCTTTTCTTCTTGTTCATGAAGAATAGGATCTCGGATGGATTCATTAAGGGATGAACATACATTGATACTTCATCATCATGTTTGATATATTCAGGCTCTTGCTCTTCAACCAGGTTCTCATTATCCTCGGTAGAAGCATGAGTAAATTCTTGCTCTTCCTTATGGGATTGGTAACCTTCATTAGGATCCTTCTACTCAACCCTTTATTGGTCGGTGATTTGTTCCTCTCTTTCTTCAAATATCTCAAGGGAAGCTAATCTCTCCAGACTAAGAGAATACGATGTATCTTTGGGGTCATCAAGCTTGACTTCTGGAACAAAGGAATGTTCTTCCTTGGATGAGGAGATGTTGGCTTCGAATTTTGTGTCCATGTCATAATATTGATGGATTGACCTTAGGCCCTTTTTATTAAGGAATAATCCTAATTTTCCTGAGAATACCTTGATATAGAGGAAAAGGAGGAAGTGGGGTCCATGACGATAGGTTATAGGGAGTTGTCGTGACAACTTTTAGAACATGGTATGGAACTCCCTAATAGTTTCATTTTCATTCTTCTTTATGTAATTAAGTCTTTGTAGTAACATGTTTGTATCCTCTTTGATATTCCATCTTTTGAGGAAAACTTTGTCTAATTGATCCATGGATGTAATGCTAGCATTAGGGATGCCATCATACCATGTTCCAACAACGCCACGAAGAGTAGCAGAGAAAAGTTTCATTTATAGGTCTTCAACATCATCACTGGTAGGGTGGAGTTGAAAGAAGGCCCAAAATTCACTCATATGGTCTTCAACGTTTTCCTCATATCTACCAGTGAATCTTGGGAGCCATTTTTCATACCTCGGAGGCATTTGTCGAGGGTAACCCAAAATTTCACTCATATCCAAGGTTTTAAAATTACCTGGGTCCCATTGAGAAGCCATGGTTGGATTTATCATTAGTGGAGTCACCAAATAATCCTTCTAGGGATTATCAAAGGGAAAAGAGGGAAACACCCTTAGTGGAGTCGCCAGGTAAACTTTGTGAAGTAAAGGATTTGAGTAGAAGGCTTACAAAAAAGTGTCGTTCGAGGAAAATTGACTCGATGTTCCCCAACAATGGTGCCAAAAATGTTATCGCATAATCTATACTTGCCCAAATCCCAAAGGAAAGTAGGTCTAGATTTGCGTAACATGGAAGTAGCCCTGTCACTGTCACCCCAATAGGGTACCTCTTTCTATTTAGGAGGAGGGAATTCTCACTCCAAGGAAGACGTCCCATGATCTATTTGGTTGATGAAGGGAAATAAGACAAGGTAAAAACCAATCCCTCTCTCTAGGTCACTCAAAGGAAAGAAGTCACTTTGGTTAAGTTCAAAAGGTCAAGGGAAGTTAAGGTGAATGGTACCTGACCTTTACCAATGAAACGACAAACATTATAACAATAATCAATGATATCAATGCTTGAACAACTAGTGAATTTATGATAAAAGATATGCTACTACACAATCTTGTACATGGAGAAGATAAATATGTAGTAGTTGCAATCTATCTAGAAATTGCAACTTGTTTGGACAAATATAATGAGATATTAAATCTTCACAATAATAATATTTTTTTCCACTTGCAAGTTATAAGTAGATACAAATCAAATAATGTGCTTCAAAGGGTTGTCTAAACACTTATAAAAACAAAAAATTGATAGTGATGACAACAATAAACCACTTCAGAAAAAGTAATTCTTTAAGGAAATAACACATACAATTTTGGCTTCAAATGATAGTAACTTACCTAGTACAAATTTCTGGGTAGTTTTGTTGTTAATATAGGTTGATTAGGGATGCAAACAGTGGTTGTACCATAAGTTACAACATGAGAAACAACTTATAATAACTTCATAAAAATCACTTAGAATATCATCAAAATGGGAGACTAAAGCCTTGAGATGATTGCGCCTAGGCTTTTGCAATTTCTGGATAGTTTACTTGGTTAATAGAATTGTTAGGGATGAAAAAGAGGGTTGTAGTAGCAGTGATATTTAAGAGTTAGTAGTCTAGGCTAGGTTAGTGGATTAGGTTAGATTAGTAGGGTATCAAGTGAAGTTTGAGTGTAGGTTGATCTCTCAAGAAGGAAGAAGTGAAGAGTAGTGCCTCTATGGGGGTAATGAATTCAAACGTTGGCAACATTTACTTGGAGGAAACAACAACCATGATATTGTTGATCTAAGTAAAGTATGAACTTAGGAAGAGTAGCACTTTAAGTCTTCCTAGAATCCAAGCTTTGAGAAGGTAAGCTAACTAGGGTGTAGGCTCTTCTAGTCCCTAGCACCTCCTTCTTCTTAGACTTATTAGAAATTAAATTTGTATGCAACCACAATTATCAAGACCTATAAAGTGTTAGCAATTTAGGGCTTTAGAGGCTTGACAATATAAACCAATTATGCAAAGTCTAGCAAATACAAAGTGAATAATTAGTACCTTAAGTTCTTCACTTCTAGGGTTTATCAAGCATGCAATTTCATAATCTTTATCATGAGCAAGAAAATATACTATAACCATTCAAAACTAATGACAAAAATAAAATTTACTTCACCAAGAATAATCATGCATGAAAACACTACATTACCAAATGACTTCACCAAAATTGATCCAATTTGCAAAATATAGCTTCCAAGAAAAGTGCGCCTTCCTTATTTCAGCCAAAGACACCCCAAATAGGGCGCAAATTTCATTCATCTTCTCTCACCATGAGTTTTTATGAAAATGAATGTCACTTTTTGTTTTTTTATACAAAATTTACCCTAAAAATAATTTTAGTTCAAAATTACAAGAATAAACCCTAGTAGGGTGATGTCATGCCATTTCTAGGGTGATGTTGAGCTCCAATTGGGGACGTCTAGCACTGAAAAGTGGAACACTGGCCCCTCCAAGGCCTAATCACACCATCAACTGCAAAAACGTTTTGCCAATAACCATTCTTTCACCATAACATCACCTCCATGAAACCCTAGCCCCCAAATGATGATGTCATGGGCTAAGTGGGCAGTCTCTAGGCCTTCCAAGGCCATTGTCCAAGTGAAGAGAGGTGGAACTCATCCATCTAGGCCTGCTAGAGTGCCTCCAAAAGAAATGACTTCCTTCTTCAATGTGCAAGATGGTCATCACTGTATTTCCCCAAGCATGGGGTCTCTGCATCCATCCATGGGCTTTAGGCCCTCATGAAGGTCTAAACTAATAATCTCCTCATGAAAACCTATCCAGTGGGAAAAGTCCTGCAAAGACAACAAGTACGCCCTCCAGGGGTCCATGAGTCAAAAGTATAATAGAAAGTAAAACACATCTGATAATTAAAGCACATGAACATGTGCATCAAACCCCCCTAACCCCAAACAAATGCTCAAAGATGTTATGTGATTTGACAAGTTTAGGTTTGGAGAGGGTCTTAGGGTGTCCTATTGGGATAATCCCCCTCAATTCTAGGGCATTTCCTAAGTGGAGTCTAATCCAATTCATTCAAGTGTGTGAGGTGGCATGGGGTGAACCTTTGGGCATGGGGTGCATGTGATAATAGGGAAATGTAGAGTCTTACCTGTAGGTTCCTTTGTGGAGGGTGAGTTGCATCTTGTCATGGATGCAATTGTTTCCTATCCCATTCATTTCCATTTATTCTTAGATTTCTTTCTTTTGATCTTTTCTCTTGTGCTACAAAGGAATAGTTGAGGGCCACTGTCATGGCTTGGTGACTAGAGGTGACAATGTCATCCATAAATCAGTTCATGGAAATGAAAAGGTTGGCTCGTGATGAGACCCCCTTTTTCTTGGCTACGCAACCAAGAGCCATTACCCCGACTTGGTGACCAAATAGGTGGTAATTCTATACTGCTACATGTCCATGGCCATAATAGGCCAACTCATGATGAGACCCGATATCCATCAACTAATACCTTGAGTGTTCACGTTATCTTGTGGTTCCCCTTTTATTACTGAGAAGATTTTCACTTCTTTCTCAGGGATCCCTAGATGAAGCATCTTGAAGGTTTCAAAATTTTCTTTTAACTCTTGCCAACTACTTTTACCCTCCATGCCTTTAGCCTATTCTTCCCATGATGTAAGGTACAACCCTTCCTGGTGTAGCCAATCCCAATGCCCCAAATATGGGGAGATGGAAGGAATAAATATGGATAGTGGTAAGTATGGAGGGAACGAATGATGCCTCTTCAAATATCGACCTAGTATAAATCCATCCTAAAGGGAAATCAACTTGCTAGGGCACTATGTTACCCTCCTAGGTTTAAGCAAGGCAAATAGCATAATTTCCAAGAAAACGTCATGAAATGAAGAAGGATTCAATAAAACATGTTCAAGCTCTTCAAAAATGAGAGTGATACATACCACGATACCCGATCTCATTACCTTGTAGAGCGAGACCCACTTCTACTTCAGGACCAAGATGGTATGATGAATACCACTGCTGGTGATATGTGGACTGCACTGAAGAAAAGAGGGGTCCTCTCAGGCCATGATTAGATCGTCCGACTCTCGGCACTCCATGTATGGAACTTGTGGGCCTCCAGACATGATCTCCTTACTTCTCCCTAGGCTAGTGGATAACACCTACCTTGCACCCTAGTGCTACTTTCATCATTGGTAGGTAACCTTGAACCCGACAGATGACATCTCCTCATTGGTCGTTGAATAGGGGGTTTCCCTTGTGTTCGATGACAATAAATCTATTCACATATTGGGATTCATGTAATGTCTTGGATTCCATTATCCCTATTGGTGGTTTCCTCGCCTTTGTCAGCAATTTTCCTTATTGGCTTCTACTTAGAGGGTATCTTTCATGCACTACTTGCATCTGGTGCATGTGAGAGAAACGCACAGTCATTGGTTCATGGAAATCCTATTCATCTGAGGTCCTCCTAATTTTAAAGCTATTGCTTTGTACCTCATGCTGGATTATGAGAGAATCTTTAATGCTCTCCTTTTAGGGGGGCTCCTCCCATCGACTTCATCTCATCTATTTTGGAATCAAGATCTAGAGTTATATGAGTACCTCCAGGCTTGTAGTCATAAGTGGAAGGTTTTCCTGCCATCAATAGTTGGGAATACATCAATGTCTCCTAATCGATGGATTCTTCAAGTGTTCAACCTCAACACCCTTATTCACACTTGTCGAATGTACTCGGTGCCTTGACACCTACTTTCATTATCATTGGGTTGTCTCACATTTGTTAACAATGTACCTTAATGATCGATAATCAAACAAAGTCTCATTGTGTTCGAATTTGACTCCTCTATTCACATAATGTAGACTTGCACCTTCGGTGGATAGTGTAGAAGATCTCTAGTTCACAATGGAAACACCCCATATCTGTTGTTGTCTTTCATCGGACCAATACCTATATGACTTCAGTGATCATGGAAGATGATATTGTACTCCATTATATACATATATCTTCAGTTGATTTTGAAACCGGACTCCACTGTGTCTTGTTCATGGCTATGAACAATTGTTTGATATATATCCACATGGATCTGCAACATAATTCAGATTGGTAGCCATGTGTACAGAGTCAATATGAATTGTAATAACTTCATGAGTAACTAGTACTTCTATCTGAGTCTTCATTACTCCACTTTTGGTAATTATAATGTATTTCGACCATCGTGGATACTCCTCTGACCTCACACATTAGGAGGCATCTTTTATAGAAAAAATTCCCTCACTCCATGCATCTTACTTGGATGGAATTCCATTTCCCTCAGTAGACTTAAATTCCCCTTTTTGTTCACTTCAGAGATAAAAATACATATTTTTGTCCATATACACAACCTACCAGTTAGACAACTCATGTATATGTAGGTTTCTCCACTATAGCCCACGTACAATGGGTTTGGTGCTCTAAAATTAAAAATTATGTCGGGTTTCCATGCCATGTCATGTGATCCATGATCCTTGACCTTCCATATACTGGAAACGTTATGATGCAACCCTTCAATTCCATTTGGAGGCTATAAATTGAGCCATATCCAAGCCTTGAAGATAATTCAACATTGAGAAAAAAGATACTCTTGAGAAATTTCACTTCATATTGAGTTTGCATCCCTTTGTCCTTGAAAGCATGAACTTCTTGTGTTCAAACCTCAAGCTCTTCCCATATTGTGATGGAGAACTTCATTGACTCCTACTTATGAGCTTGCCCTTGTGGAGGATTGAAGTGGTGGAGGCCCAGCAAGAGGGACTTAGTTTATCGGTTCTTATATGTGTCATTACAAAAGTTTTTCGCATATGTAATTCTTTTGAATACATTAATAGAAATGTCTTTTTCTCGTTCAATTGATATCTTGCAAATATTTGAATTTCTTTCTATGGGTGTATTTGTTATGTATGTTAATGGATTATGCTAATTTATATGCTAACATTATATATCATCACCATATGCTTGCATATCTTGGTTGTCGAGGACAAGTTGCAGGTATAAATATTTGGGTCGTGTGCTCAACAATGGTCTTCTTCGAATGTCCAAATGAGGTAGGATTCTAGCCTTCTCTTGTTAGAATTTCATTTATGTAGGATACTTGAGATTAGAGTTTATTTTTGGGTGTCGTTCTATATGTTGTGGTTTTCCCATAGCCATAGAGATATTTTCCTTGTAACAAATATCTTAGGTTAAATTACAAAGTATCATTTTACATGTTTATTAATTCATTGAGGAAAAAAAATTATAACGATGTATATTCTTTGTGCAGTCTCCAAAGCATCAATGCATGCCCAGGCCTAGAACCTCTCGAGGTGCTTCCTCGAGAAAGATAAGAAATATTTATTTCCATGATTCTCCTGAGGGTGGTGAGGGTGGAAATGGTCAGTGATTGACCAACTACTGCCATTTTGTAAAAAATGAGCAATTTAGACAATCTTGAATATATATATATATATATATATATATATATATATATATATGAGTCTCATTGTTTCTTCATTTTATGTTGATGATTGTATGAATTTCATGTGTATTAATCCCTTGATTTTTTTTCTAAAGTGATTATAAATACTTACGTTATGCATTAACGAATATCTTATGGTGGAAAAGATTGCTAAGTGCTAAATCCATAACCAATTAATGATTATCAAGTAACATTGCTTGCTAATCAACCATGTATCTCTACATCATGGATATATCATTCCTTCTGAATTATTTGCATGAATGTTGTGGATATCCATATTCTAAATCACAACCAACAATGCATGGACTACCTCTTGAATTATCTCCATCTGAATCCAATGACAATCCACACTCAAATAGTGGTCACTTGAAAATATTGTGACCTAAAAAATGGCATATTACAATAATTTATTATAGAAATAATTTTTCTCATTTATCTTTTACATAATTTGAAATCACTTAACAATCTTAGCTTGATGTTATGTCAAATTAACCTCCATAACTAGTACTATAACTATTCAATTATGAATATGACATAAGCTAAAATTCAATTATGCAAGTACACAACATTTGGACAACCCAAACACTTCATATATATTTAGAATATGAAGTACATTCACCTACCAATATCTTATCAAGGGTTGTTAGAAGTCGAGGTCTTCAAACCCTAGGGATGGAAACCATAAGATAACATTAGCCAATAGCTCACTCCATTAGAGATCATCAACAATGTAGCCTACACAATGGTAATTCCTTTTTGGAACCTACATTTGTATCCCACACTTGTACAAGATCAACTCCCTCTATCTTCTCAATAACAAGCACATTAGGTAGCACTAGGGTTTTAAAATGCCACAAAACCCTAACTTATTCTCTTACCAGAGCTACATGATAAAAGTCTTTCTTTCCTCCTGTAGGTATAAGTCCTAGTATTCCTAGTCTCCTTAGGACAAAACCTTGACCCTAGTCTTCCCTTGACATTCCTTTGAGAAGCCTAGTTGTTAGCTTCTTATTTGATTCAATCCATAATTTGACCAATTTCTAGGGCACACACATTATTCCCCTTTTTCTATGCATGAAATATATAAAATGATTTAATTTATGTGTAACCCTTCATAAATGCCAAAAATACTAGTCAATGACTCATTAATGCACTCATGTTTTTTTAGCTTGTGTAGTGGGTATATGTAAGTATTGTTAAACCCATCAATTATTAATAACATTTATTCAGTCTTCCATGATGTCCACTATACTTATTGATTTTGATCAATAGAATGAGAGAGTTCACATGGAAACTAGATCTTAGAATCGATATCATTTTCCACCTACAAATAAAGGTTTTGAGGTTACATTTCTTGACACACCATAGAAAGTAATGCTATGCTAACAAAATTCCTCCAGGGAGACTTGAAACCATTATTATTTTCCCTTCACCATCTATGAGATTTTATTGTACACTCCTTCCCAATTTTTGGGTGAGATCACACAAGGAGACAAAGGACCCTCCCAAACCCAATCCCCCAAACCCATTGATGCCATGCCATGCCATTATCATGCCTTGCTAAGTCATTCTATGGCATTCCATTGCCATGCCATTTATATTTCCATGCCATTTCCATGCCTTTCCATGCCATGCCATTGCCATGCCTTGCCAAGCCATGGCATGGCATGCCATTTCCATGCCTTTCCATTGCCATGCCATTTCCATGCCATGCCATTTTCGTGCCATTTCCAAGCCATGCCATTTCCATGCCTTTCCATGCCATTTCCATCCCTTTCCATGCCATGCCATTGCCATGCCTTTCAAAGCCATGCCATGGCATGCCATTTCCATTTCCATGACATGGCATGCCAATTCCATTTACATGCCATTGTTATGTAGCTTCTCATGCCTTGTCATGTAATTTCCCATTTTAACCTATATAACAATAAATATAACATTCCATAAAATTATTCAAGGAAAAATTCAAATCAAAATGTGGATTGCAATGAAACAAGAATAACAAAAAATGAAACATTGCCATGCCATTGCCATGCTTCAAAATTAAACCCTTGGAATACACCTTGACACCTTTTATTACATTTATGTCATAATTTTCAGCCATCTAGGCTTGATGTCTTGAATATTGTATGGTTGTCATGTGTCATCTTGCATTTCAGTAATCATATGTTATCTAAACCCTAGTTTAAGCTTTCATTTTCATCCCCCTTTCAAATAATGATTACTTGTTTTAAGGGTTGTTATATTTGTCCTTGTATTTCCTTACCTTGGCTTTCCTTTCCATGCCAGGCCATTCCATTTCCATTGCCATGTCATTTCCATGTCTTTCCATGCCATGCCACTGTCGTGCCATTTCCAAGCCATGCTATTTCCATGCCATTGCCATGTCATGCCATTTCCAAGCCATGCCATTGGCATGCCTTTCCATCCCATTACCATGCCTTTCCATGCCATTTCCATTCCATTTCCATGCCTTGCCAATCCATGCATGGTATGGTATGCCTTTTCTTTCCATGGTTTTCCTTGGATTTCCTTTCCACGATATGCCTTGCCTTTCCTTGCCATGGTATGGTATGCCTTGCCTTGGTTTGCATGGTATGGTATGGTATGGTATCCTTGGCATGGCATGGTATGGTATGGTGTGGAATTGCATGGTATGGTATGGTTGGTATCCTTGGCATGGTATGGTATGCCTTGGCTTACCATGGTATGTTGAAATTCAAGATGGCACATGAAAACCCTAAAATATTCTAGACATCAATCCCTAAAGGACTGCAAATTATGACAAAAATGTAATAAAAGGTGTAATGTATGGTATGCTATGCTATGGTATCCTTAGCATGGTATGGTATGTTATGGTATGGTATGCAAGTGAAGGCAAGCAAAGTGAAGGAATATCGTGCCTTGCCATGCCATGCCATGCCATGCCTTGCATTGCCTTGCCTTGCATGGCTTTGCCTTGTCATGCATTGTCTTGCCTTGCATGGTATGGTATGCCTTGCCTTTCCATGGCCTTGCATGGTATGGTATGGTATGCCTTGCCTTTCCATGGTATGACATGGTATGGTATGGTATGGTATGGTATCCTTGGCATGGTATGGTATGGTATGAAAATTTATATGAATGCCACTTGGCTGTAGAAAACTTTTTCTACATCAACACTAAATAACCACCAAATCAGCACGCTGAAGATGCCAAATGAAAGCTCCTTTCGAGAGGTATATAATGCATTATTCACTTGTTGAATTCGAAGGCTAGAAAGTAGACTTTTAAAGCATGAGG
This sequence comes from Picea glauca, assembly GCA_000966675.3. Lineage (NCBI taxonomy): Eukaryota > Viridiplantae > Streptophyta > Pinopsida > Pinales > Pinaceae > Picea > Picea glauca. The sequence goes on along the minus strand of JZKD02S2089428.1, from coordinate 33,412 downwards.
GTTTTAATTGTTTGTTGTCCTAATGGGAAGAAAGGAAATTCTTATGACAACAGTAAGAAATATTAGTAAAAACCAAAATCTAATCTCACAAATTGATATATCTTTTCAAGGCAAGCAATTTTGACCATTTATTTGTTAATTTTGACCAAATATAAACAAAGTTATGTTAGTTTGAGGGTTAGGAGGGTTCACAACCCAATGCAAGAGGTTCACAACCTCCAATGTACCAATTCCTTTGAAAAAAAAGGGAAAATGGAGTCACAAGATGATAAAGGGAGATGGATAGCCTTAGGAGAATTTTTCTCCTTAAGGGTTGTAGGGTTAACTATCCCTTAAGTGAAGAATGACCTAGGACATCAAGATTAACTTGTCAAGAAAGAGTTGGAGAGAGGTAAGAATAGGGGTGTTAAGAACTGTAATTCCCTATCCTCTTCTCAACAACAAATATAAATCCTCAAGGTTGTAGTGGAATTCTATACTTGAGACAATCCTTTAAGCACAATGACAAACAAAGAACAAGGGTTTGATAGCTTCAATGAATGAATTGCAGAAAATAAACACTCTTACCACAAAAAATGATGAAGAAATTAACCAAGAGAGTGAAAGAGCATCCACCAATCACCATAGACAAGACAAATCATCCTCAAAGCATAAAACTTTCATCCAAATATCTCCCAAACCAAATTGCATCCATGGTATGCTGAAATGCAAGAAGGCCTTTTCCAAATTGCATCCAAATAGCCTTTTCAATGCCTTGCCTTGGTATGGTATGGTATGGTATTCCTTTCCATTCCATGACTTTCCATGCTTTGACTTTCATTCACTTGAAATGTCTTGTCTTTCCATACCATGCCTTTTCATACCATGTCTTCCCATGACATGCTTTTCCATACCATCCCATGCCTTTCCATACCATGCCTTGCCATCCCATGCCTTGCCATGCCATGTCATTCATTGCCTTGCATTCACTTTCCATACCTTTCATTTTCCATTCCATTCCTTTTCTTTTCCATGCCTTGTTTTTTCCATGTCATGCCTTTCCTTTTCCATGCCTTGCATTTCCTTCACTTTCCATGCATGGTATGGTATGGTATGGTATCTATACATAAAGCCCTAAAGGGTTGAAAATTATGAAATAAATGTAATAAAATATGTAATGGTATGGTTTGGTATGTTATGGTATGATATGGTATGTTATGGTATCCTTGCCTTTCTTTCCTTGCCTTCCCTTGATTTTCATAGCCTTGCCTTGACTTGCTTTTCATGGCCTTGCCTTGACATGCCTTGCCTTGCCTTGCATGGTATGGTATGGTATGGCATGGTATGGTATGGTATGGTATTCCTTGACTTTCCATGGCCTTGCATGGTATGCCTTTCCTTGCCTTGGTATGGCATGGTATGGTATGCCTTTCCATGCCATGCCTTGCCATGCCTTTCCATGCCTTGCCTTCACTTTCCATGTCTTGTTTTTCCATACCATGCATTTCCGTACCATTCCTTTCCATGCCATGCCTTTCCATGCAATGCCATTCCTTCCCATTCCATACCTTTCCATACCATGGCTTTCCATCCCATGCCTTTCCATGCCATGCCATGCTTTGTCTTTCCTTCACTTGTCATGTCGTGCTTTTCCATGCTATGCCTTTCAATACCATTCCTTGCCATCCCATGCCTTTCCATGCCATGCCTTTGTCTGCCTTGCTTTCACTTGTCGTGCCTTTCCTTTTCCATGCCTTTAATTGCCTTCACTTTCATGCCTTGCCTTTCCTTCACTTGCCATGCATGGTATGGTATGATATCTATACATAAAAACCTAAAGGGATGGAAATTATGACAAAAATGTAATAAAAGGTTTAATGGTATGGTATGGTATGTTATGGTATACTTGGCATGGTATGTTATGGTATGGTATGGTATTCAAGTGAAGGAAAGGAAAGTGAAGGAATACCTTTCCTTGCCATTCCATGCCTTTCCTTGCCATGCCATGCCATGACTTGCATCACCTTGCATTGCTTTTCATGGCCTTGCCTTTCCCTGTCTTTCCTTTCCTTTCCTTGCATGGTATGGTATGGTATGGTATGGTATGGTATGCCTTGCCTTGCCATGGCCTTGCATGGTATGGTATGGTATGGTATGCCTTGCCTTTCCATGACCTTTCATGGTATGGTATGGTATGGTATGCCATGGTATGGTACGGTATGGTATGACTTTCCTTGCCTTACCTTTCCATGGTATGGTATGTTATGGTATGCCTTGCCTTGCCTTGGTATCGTATGGTTTGGTATGCCATGGTATGGTATGGTATGGTATGGTATTCATTTCCTTGGCTTCCATTGCCATGGTATGGTATGGTATGATATGCCTTACCTTGGTATGGTATGGTATGGTGTTCCTTAACATGCCATGCCTTTCCATGCTTTGTCTTCACTTTCCATGTCTTGTCTTTCCATACCATGCCTTTCCATGCCATGACTTTCCATACCATACCATAACTTTCCATGCCATGCCTTTCCATACCATGCCATGCCTTTCCATACCATTCATTTCCATGCCATGCCATGCCTTACCTTTCCTTCACTTTCCATGCCTTGCATTTTCTATGCCATGCCTTTCCTTTTCCATGCCTTGCCTTTCCTTTTCCATACCATGCTATGCCTTTCCTTTTCCATTCCTTGGCTTACCTTTTCTATACCATGCCTTACCATGCCATGTCTTTCCATACTATTCCATGAATTTCCATACCATGTCTTTCCATCCCATGCCTTTTCATGCCATGTCATTCCTTTTCATGCCATTCCATGCCTTTCCTTGCCTTCACCTGCCGTGCCTTCACTTTCCATGCCTTTCCTTTTCCATGCCATGCCTTGGAGACATATAAGGGGGGTATAGAGAGAATGAGAGGAAGGAGGGGATACAAAGGGAGATAGAGAGGGGGAATATAGAAATAAAGAGGGGCAGAGAGAGTGAGACCGAGACTAACAACGAGGAGAGAGAGAAAGGGTGAAAGAGAGGTGGAAGAGAGAGGGGAGTGAGGGACAAAGGGGGAG
>JZKD02S2089417.1:31431-49498 GCA_000966675.3 Picea glauca | reverse complement strand
CCATAGTACCAATCTTTTGCAACACCTTATAAGGGCCATAGTACTTTGGTGATAATTTATTATCCTTCTTAGCTTGCTTGAGGGATATCTGTTTGTATGGTTGTAGTCTTAAAAATACCTAATCCCCTACTTCAAAAATTCTTTCACTATGATGTTGATCTGCTTGTTTTTTATGTGATTATGTGCCATGGTCAGGTTGTCCTTTAACAATTGGAGAACTTGTATTTGATGCTTGATGTGAGATTCCATTGTTTGAACCTTAGATTTTTCTTTTAGAGAAGAAGTGATGGAAGGTGGGTGATATCCATAGAGTGCCATAAATGGTGTCATTTTTGTTACAGTATGAAAGGAAGTGTTATACCACCATTCTGCCAAGGACTTGAACCATTTTGTTTGTTTATCAGAGACAAAGCAACGAAGGTAGCCTTCTAGAAATTTATTCACTATCTCGGTTTGTCCATCATATTGAGGATGATAAGATGAGCTATGAGCCAATTGATTACCTGAACAAGAAAATAATTCTGTCCAAAAATGTCTAGTGAAGATGGGATCTCTGTCACTTACAATAATCTTTGGGATTCCATGTAGCTTTTGAATTGTCTCCATGAATGCGGCTACAACTATACTGGATTTGAAAGGACGATAGAGTGCACACAAGTGTGCGTACTTGGTCACTCTATCAACAATCACCATGATGACACTCTTTCCTTCATACTTCGGTAACCATGTGATGGAATCCATGGAAACATCCTCCCAGCATCGACTTGGGATGGCTAATGGTTGTAAAAGACCCGGGGTTTTAATTATTTCCACCTTATTTTGTTGGAAAACCAAACATTGTACCACAAACCTTTGAACATTAGTTTTAAGACATCCCAAAAAAATTCCTTCTTGACCCTATGGTAGTTTTTCAAAAATCCCGAGTGCCCTCCTACCAGAGAGGCATGCAATTCCAAGACTACTTTTTTTTGAGTTGGGAGTTATTACATAAATATAAGCGATATTTTTTGTAATACCCCAAGGCCGAGCCCCTACGGAATTGTAATTATGTTAATAGGCTGGTAAGCTAAGTTTTTATAAGTTGGGAGGCTTATGTGAATATTAGGTCAGATAGCCTAGATTGCTTAAGGCTAGTGAGTCTGTTTTTGTATATTTAAATACTCATATCATTAATATAAATACATCACTGCGTGCAGACCGACCACAAAGAAAGAGTTATGGGGGACTAAGCTCCACTAGGTAAGGGAAGGGACTAAGAATCTAGGGTAAAAGGGTAAGCGAGAAGGATTTCCTAAACAAGGAGTAATTTAATATTATTCTAAAAGACATGTTGGAGGATAATGATTTTTATCCTAAGTTCCTTTGGGGAAAGGAAGGAAATCCAAGTGGAGAGGGATGCACTCCAGGAGAGCGAGGTGTCAAACAAGGCACATGAAATTTTAAGAGAGATTTCTTCCCATGCATGGGAGCTCTCCCCATTCACTCACAGACTCACGCGCTGAGCCATCCTCTCCATCGTTCAACTCTGCAACATTCACACACCTCTGGAATCCTTCAAGCTCGGAAACCTGCAAAACCCGTGAAGCTAACCCATATTTTTTCTGTGAAGCATAGCACGTCTACACAATGCTTGAGCCATATCACACCCTAGCCATTTTGCTATTGCTGCCCACATTGTTTTTTGGATTGGTGTGGCTTGCTATCATTACCAAAGCCCATACCCAATTTTTCTGTTGTTATTACTTTGAATGAATTGGCTTGGGAGCTGGACTGAAGAAGCAGGTTGTCAGGCCTATGAGAAACTCTCTCCAGGTGAGAGAGTTTGTTGGGGAAGTGATTTTCCCAGAGGGAGCCTCACGATAGTTGTAGTTCTATGAGATTTACTATTTGACCTATTTTTGAAGCAGTGAAAGGGGAGTGGGGCATCCAAAGGAATGTCGAGCAGAGAAGGGTGATGCAGACCCCCACCCTCGGCAGGATTTGCTGACCTCCCGGTCAAGGATCGTTCAAACCTTGCGAGCTGAAGCAACTCTTCAATTTCTCGCTGGAATCCTAGGAACAAATTCATAGGTCCTCTTATGAAACTCACCCTGCGCAAGCCTCACCTCCACATGACCATAGGCTGTGACCACACGCCTACACAAAAGGTGTTTCGGGACTTCGCATGTCAAGACTTTACATGTGAACCAACCATGATCCTCATGATTTCTGAAATCCCGACAGGGGTCTAGCACTTGCCAGCTCCTCCCTTAGCTCCCATCCATGTGACCATTTACCATGACCACAGACTTAGCCCCAAAAGGTGCATCACATTTCATGACTTCGGGATTTCTGTTGCGAGTCACCTAGACTCCCCCGATCCTTGAAATGCCGAAATGGGCTAAACGGTCCCTAGCTCCTCCCTTCAATTCCTCACCGATATGAAATTTGGCTGCGACCTGGGGTCCATCCTTTGAGCGCATCGATATTTCGCATATCGAGGACTTTCGATGTGATTCACCTCCATTCTCTCGATCTCAAAATTTAAAAATTCTCCCTGGATAGTCAATGGTCCAGATCTCTCCTCGATCAACAACTGGGATCTTTTCATGAATTCTCATTTTACGAGTTTTCACAAACTTTCCCTTTGACTTTTCCCTCCCGTGGGTCAGCAAAATGATGATCGACTGCCACCTATATTCTGACGATGGACGGTCCCAATGATTTTGGGACTTCACGACATTGCAAGTTGACTCTCCTCCTATGCACTCTAAAGGACTAAACCTTGTGCACTTCCTCCGTATCCAATGATTATTGGTCCATGCGCTTCTAGATCCAACTAATCAGATCTGTTTCTCTTGTGTGCTCTCCTATGTGCCTGGATGTGAGGTTCAATGATCCAGATTTCCTCCTCTACAGCTGATCTAATGGTTACTGACGCTCCTCCTCCCGAGCTTTCAATTCCTTTCTGACTTGGAATATTTCTAATCATTAGAAGGCCTCGACCTTCGTTCTATCTCCTACGAGCCCTATGGTTTTGGGCTTCACCTGCATTTTGAAAACGCTACCCCTCTTGAGCTTTGGTGATGAAATTGGACCTCGACCCTAACAAATTATTTGCGCTCTACACGCAGCTCTATGTTTTCTCTCATGAGATTTCTCGCTCTGAAACCTCGAAGGGTTTCTTGATCTTTGCAACTCCTTGCAGGGTCCTTGCACACTGTTGTGCTATCCTTCTTGAGCCTTTTTATGGCTTGGAACTTGAAGTGTCTCGGCCTACTGCTCCTTTCTATTGGAACTTTGTGTGCAAAGGGACTATTCCTCTTGAGCTTTGGAACTTAAAACAAGTTCTCTTCTTTGCACGCTCCTTGTGCTTGACTAGCCTCCTGATGGCTGTCTTTCAACACTTCGTCTGAGTGTTGGCCTTGTGCACTCCTTGCATAGGTATTCCTCTAGAGTGTTCAACAACTTTGTTTTCCTCCTTGAGCTTAAACTACTCGGACCTCAAAGGTCCCTGTCCCTTTCGCTCCTTGAAGGGATATAAGTGCCCCCCTGACAACTTCTGCTCAATCACACCTTGCTAAGCCTACAAAGTATTCAACAACTATGTGTGTGGCCTCCTCCGACACTTATCTTATCTCTGAACTCAAAATAGAGTCCTTCTCATGCACTCACTTGATGCCCACCTGACAGAGATTTACAGAATACTCAACGATTCTATATTCTCTCTCTGCCCTCCTCTGCACAGTCTTCACCTCCAAGGTGTCCAGTAACCTTGAGGCTCTCCTTTGAGCTTTCAAATTCCTTTGGTGTGCCCTCTTGGCACGTTCTTGCTGAATTCCACAGAACTCATATGTGCACTCTTTGCACTGGCTCATAGAGTCCTCAACACTCTGTCATGCACTCCTTGCATTTAGCCACAAAGAACCCAGACTGAAATCATAAAACTCACAGATAGAGAATTTTATCTATCCCTGCAGATGGAACCTATTCATACACATCTACATCATATGCATATAAACACATAAAATACATTCATTCACAAACAAATAAACACACAGAACCTCATATACAAGAAAAACTGCTTTTGTATTAATCTGAATGTCTATACAATGGTTACAAAGACTGGACTGCCATAGAGTCTCAGTTCTCTTCTCTCTTGATCTCTCTACTCACTCATCTCTACCTGCTAGATATAATCTCCTAACTTCCTTAATGAATCTAGATACAAATAACTTTTTACAAAAGAGGGGCTCCTTGAGCTTTTCCCTCCAAGCTACCCACTCTCATTAATTTACATTGAATTACATTCAATGGATTTCTAGTCTGGATCAGATCTAGATCTTCAGCCTTACAAACATTTGAATCAAAATTCAAATTTTTAAATGAGGGTTGACACCTCTCTCCTCCATTGAATGTGCGCTAAATGTGCTGGCTAGCTGGTGCATTACTGACATGGAGCGATGCTCCTGCATCATACTCCACTGCTGTGAAAATTCATGAGCTCCTACTCATGAGCTTCCCAGTTCTGTTGAAATCCATTTGGATCCCAAACTATTCTTTGGAGCTGTCCATCTACTCCACTTATTTGCTGCTTCTGCTTCTTCTCTGCTACTATGGCAGGCTTCCTTCTGCTCATCTTCTCCTTGTTGGCAGTCTCATGTGCTGACCTCAACATCAGCCTTCTAATTTATTCTATTACCTCGTCCAACTACTCCCATGGCTGGAATCTTCTTCCATGTAGACTGTTTGACTGCATCTCCTCCTTGTCGATGGGTAGATCAACTTGATCCCCCCTACTGCCTTCTTCATCTCTTATGGCCTTATCTTGCCACCTTGATGTAAACCTCAATTATGCAGTCTCTTCACTGAGATACTGCTCAACTTCTTCCTCTTTTGACATATTTTCTTCTGCCAGTTCTGCTTGTGCTGGTTCAGCTCCAACTTCCCCCAGCTGCTCTTTAGACTAGAATTATTCTTTAATCTATTTGACCGTCTCTTTATGGTAGTCATTTACAGGCTCTGGATGGTTCTACCAATCCTCCAACATCTTCAAATACTTATCCCATGGAGTGAGCAACTCAACTGCATGCTCCTCTTCCACTGGGGAAGACATCAGTATCTGCTCCTCCTCCTCATTGATAGTCACAACCTCTGCAGCATAACCTCTGGCCTTGACTAGGCTATGTGGTAGGAATAACTCAATTTCCCCAATGATTAGAAGACTCCTCTAATCCTTCTTTGTCAGCACTCTTTGCTGATCCAAACTCACCTCTGAATTCATGAGACTGTCAGACATTCTCTTCTCCTCTCCCTTGCCCACCTAGAAATCTGGGATTTCTGTGGTACTCACCTGGAAGTCTTTGAGATCAACCCTTGACCTCTTCTCATTTACCTCTAGGAAACTTGAAAGTTCCTCACTACTCACCTGGAATTTTCTGAGACCCTTCTCTGATCTCCTCTCCTCATCATCACTGAGGCTCTTCCCAGCTTCTGGCTCACAGATATGAACCATCTCCTCTTCACCTCAGAGGCCTTCAACATACCTCAAACACTCTCTCAAAAACATTTTCTTTCCTCTGGCCAACAATTCCTTGACTCACCAATTGACCTTCTTCTTCATGGGCCACTCATACACCCAATGCACCCTTGGATCATGTTGCATCTTAAATGTGAGCTTCTCCATCTGTGCTCTTATCTCGCTGAGATGTTTTTCCATCTCAGCCTTGCTTTTCTACTGGCGGTCCTTGCCTTGACCACTCCTGTGGCCTTCAATAGCCATATTCATCTTCCTTATACCTTCTACCTGCCCTCCTGGAAAGTCTATGGTTCACTCTGCAACCGAGAGCATCTCCAACTTCACCAACAACTCACCTAGCTGTTAATTGACTGCTGCCTACCTTGCAAAAATCACCATAGAGCATCAATACTCTATCTTCCTTCAACCGCTGCATGCAGGAAAATTGAACTTTTGATACCATTTGATGTTACCATAATTTATCCTTCAATCCTTTTCGTCTCAAATATACAGACGAAATTCCACTCTGATACCACCTTGATGTAGACCCCCACCCTCAACAGGATCCGTTGACCTCCTGATCAAGGATCATTCAAACCTTGCGAGCTGAAGCAAATCTTCAATTCCTCACTGGAATCCTATGAACAAATCCACAGGTCCTCTTATGAAGCTCTCCCTACACGACTAAACACCCAGCACGAGCCTCACCTCCACACGACCACAGACTGTGACCACACGCTTACACAAAAGGTGTTTCGAGACTTCGCATGTCAGGACTTTACATGTGAACCAACCCCGATCCTCATGATTTCTGAAATCCCGACAGGGGCCTAGCACTTGCCAACTCCTCCCTTAGCTCTCGTCCATGTGACCATTTACCATGACCACAGACTTATCCCCAAAAGGCGTGTCGTGTTTCATGACTTCGGGATTTTTGTTGCGAGTCACCGAGACTCCCCTGATTCCCGAAATGCCGAAATGGGCTAAACGGTCCCTATCTCCTCCCTTCAATTCCTCACCGATATGACCTTTGGCTGCAACCTGGGGTCCATCCTTTGAGCACATCAAGATTTTGCGTATCGGGGACTTCCGATGCGATTCACCTCTATTCTCTTGACCTCGAAATTTTGAAATTCTCCCTCGACAGTCAATGGTCCAGATCTCTCCTCGATCAACGACTGTGATAATTTTGCGAATTCGTGTTTCGTGAGTTTTCACAAACTTTCCCTTTGACTTTTCCATCCTGTTACACCTCAAAATTAGTCACTTCGATAGTGTCGCAAGTGTCGTCATTACGAGTGTTGTAAGTGTCACATCTTGTCCATAAGTGTCGCATCTTAACCACAAGTGTTGCAAGTGTAAAAAATAGTATACTGCCATCTTGCCTATGTCATGCCTCTAACGACATCACAAAGACACTTAAGAAACCCCAAATACTAGCTTTGAAGNTTTGTATGGTTGTAGTCTTAAAAATACCTAATCCCCTACTTCAAAAATTCTTTCACTATGATGTTGATCTGCTTGTTTTTTATGTGATTATGTGCCATGGTCAGGTTGTCCTTTAACAATTGGAGAACTTGTATTTGATGCTTGATGTGAGATTCCATTGTTTGAACCTTAGATTTTTCTTTTAGAGAAGAAGTGATGGAAGGTGGGTGATATCCATAGAGTGCCATAAATGGTGTCATTTTTGTTACAGTATGAAAGGAAGTGTTATACCACCATTCTGCCAAGGACTTGAACCATTTTGTTTGTTTATCAGAGACAAAGCAACGAAGGTAGCCTTCTAGAAATTTATTCACTATCTCGGTTTGTCCATCATATTGAGGATGATAAGATGAGCTATGAGCCAATTGATTACCTGAACAAGAAAATAATTCTGTCCAAAAATGTCTAGTGAAGATGGGATCTCTGTCACTTACAATAATCTTTGGGATTCCATGTAGCTTTTGAATTGTCTCCATGAATGCGGCTACAACTATACTGGATTTGAAAGGACGATAGAGTGCACACAAGTGTGCGTACTTGGTCACTCTATCAACAATCACCATGATGACACTCTTTCCTTCATACTTCGGTAACCATGTGATGGAATCCATGGAAACATCCTCCCAGCATCGACTTGGGATGGCTAATGGTTGTAAAAGACCCGGGGTTTTAATTATTTCCACCTTATTTTGTTGGAAAACCAAACATTGTACCACAAACCTTTGAACATTAGTTTTAAGACATCCCAAAAAAATTCCTTCTTGACCCTATGGTAGTTTTTCAAAAATCCCGAGTGCCCTCCTACCAGAGAGGCATGCAATTCCAAGACTACTTTTTTTTGAGTTGGGAGTTATTACATAAATATAAGCGATATTTTTTGTAATACCCCAAGGCCGAGCCCCTACGGAATTGTAATTATGTTAATAGGCTGGTAAGCTAAGTTTTTATAAGTTGGGAGGCTTATGTGAATATTAGGTCAGATAGCCTAGATTGCTTAAGGCTAGTGAGTCTGTTTTTGTATATTTAAATACTCATATCATTAATATAAATACATCACTGCGTGCAGACCGACCACAAAGAAAGAGTTATGGGGGACTAAGCTCCACTAGGTAAGGGAAGGGACTAAGAATCTAGGGTAAAAGGGTAAGCGAGAAGGATTTCCTAAACAAGGAGTAATTTAATATTATTCTAAAAGACATGTTGGAGGATAATGATTTTTATCCTAAGTTCCTTTGGGGAAAGGAAGGAAATCCAAGTGGAGAGGGATGCACTCCAGGAGAGCGAGGTGTCAAACAAGGCACATGAAATTTTAAGAGAGATTTCTTCCCATGCATGGGAGCTCTCCCCATTCACTCACAGACTCACGCGCTGAGCCATCCTCTCCATCGTTCAACTCTGCAACATTCACACACCTCTGGAATCCTTCAAGCTCGGAAACCTGCAAAACCCGTGAAGCTAACCCATATTTTTTCTGTGAAGCATAGCACGTCTACACAATGCTTGAGCCATATCACACCCTAGCCATTTTGCTATTGCTGCCCACATTGTTTTTTGGATTGGTGTGGCTTGCTATCATTACCAAAGCCCATACCCAATTTTTCTGTTGTTATTACTTTGAATGAATTGGCTTGGGAGCTGGACTGAAGAAGCAGGTTGTCAGGCCTATGAGAAACTCTCTCCAGGTGAGAGAGTTTGTTGGGGAAGTGATTTTCCCAGAGGGAGCCTCACGATAGTTGTAGTTCTATGAGATTTACTATTTGACCTATTTTTGAAGCAGTGAAAGGGGAGTGGGGCATCCAAAGGAATGTCGAGCAGAGAAGGGTGATGCAGACCCCCACCCTCGGCAGGATTTGCTGACCTCCCGGTCAAGGATCGTTCAAACCTTGCGAGCTGAAGCAACTCTTCAATTTCTCGCTGGAATCCTAGGAACAAATTCATAGGTCCTCTTATGAAACTCACCCTGCGCAAGCCTCACCTCCACATGACCATAGGCTGTGACCACACGCCTACACAAAAGGTGTTTCGGGACTTCGCATGTCAAGACTTTACATGTGAACCAACCATGATCCTCATGATTTCTGAAATCCCGACAGGGGTCTAGCACTTGCCAGCTCCTCCCTTAGCTCCCATCCATGTGACCATTTACCATGACCACAGACTTAGCCCCAAAAGGTGCATCACATTTCATGACTTCGGGATTTCTGTTGCGAGTCACCTAGACTCCCCCGATCCTTGAAATGCCGAAATGGGCTAAACGGTCCCTAGCTCCTCCCTTCAATTCCTCACCGATATGAAATTTGGCTGCGACCTGGGGTCCATCCTTTGAGCGCATCGATATTTCGCATATCGAGGACTTTCGATGTGATTCACCTCCATTCTCTCGATCTCAAAATTTAAAAATTCTCCCTGGATAGTCAATGGTCCAGATCTCTCCTCGATCAACAACTGGGATCTTTTCATGAATTCTCATTTTACGAGTTTTCACAAACTTTCCCTTTGACTTTTCCCTCCCGTGGGTCAGCAAAATGATGATCGACTGCCACCTATATTCTGACGATGGACGGTCCCAATGATTTTGGGACTTCACGACATTGCAAGTTGACTCTCCTCCTATGCACTCTAAAGGACTAAACCTTGTGCACTTCCTCCGTATCCAATGATTATTGGTCCATGCGCTTCTAGATCCAACTAATCAGATCTGTTTCTCTTGTGTGCTCTCCTATGTGCCTGGATGTGAGGTTCAATGATCCAGATTTCCTCCTCTACAGCTGATCTAATGGTTACTGACGCTCCTCCTCCCGAGCTTTCAATTCCTTTCTGACTTGGAATATTTCTAATCATTAGAAGGCCTCGACCTTCGTTCTATCTCCTACGAGCCCTATGGTTTTGGGCTTCACCTGCATTTTGAAAACGCTACCCCTCTTGAGCTTTGGTGATGAAATTGGACCTCGACCCTAACAAATTATTTGCGCTCTACACGCAGCTCTATGTTTTCTCTCATGAGATTTCTCGCTCTGAAACCTCGAAGGGTTTCTTGATCTTTGCAACTCCTTGCAGGGTCCTTGCACACTGTTGTGCTATCCTTCTTGAGCCTTTTTATGGCTTGGAACTTGAAGTGTCTCGGCCTACTGCTCCTTTCTATTGGAACTTTGTGTGCAAAGGGACTATTCCTCTTGAGCTTTGGAACTTAAAACAAGTTCTCTTCTTTGCACGCTCCTTGTGCTTGACTAGCCTCCTGATGGCTGTCTTTCAACACTTCGTCTGAGTGTTGGCCTTGTGCACTCCTTGCATAGGTATTCCTCTAGAGTGTTCAACAACTTTGTTTTCCTCCTTGAGCTTAAACTACTCGGACCTCAAAGGTCCCTGTCCCTTTCGCTCCTTGAAGGGATATAAGTGCCCCCCTGACAACTTCTGCTCAATCACACCTTGCTAAGCCTACAAAGTATTCAACAACTATGTGTGTGGCCTCCTCCGACACTTATCTTATCTCTGAACTCAAAATAGAGTCCTTCTCATGCACTCACTTGATGCCCACCTGACAGAGATTTACAGAATACTCAACGATTCTATATTCTCTCTCTGCCCTCCTCTGCACAGTCTTCACCTCCAAGGTGTCCAGTAACCTTGAGGCTCTCCTTTGAGCTTTCAAATTCCTTTGGTGTGCCCTCTTGGCACGTTCTTGCTGAATTCCACAGAACTCATATGTGCACTCTTTGCACTGGCTCATAGAGTCCTCAACACTCTGTCATGCACTCCTTGCATTTAGCCACAAAGAACCCAGACTGAAATCATAAAACTCACAGATAGAGAATTTTATCTATCCCTGCAGATGGAACCTATTCATACACATCTACATCATATGCATATAAACACATAAAATACATTCATTCACAAACAAATAAACACACAGAACCTCATATACAAGAAAAACTGCTTTTGTATTAATCTGAATGTCTATACAATGGTTACAAAGACTGGACTGCCATAGAGTCTCAGTTCTCTTCTCTCTTGATCTCTCTACTCACTCATCTCTACCTGCTAGATATAATCTCCTAACTTCCTTAATGAATCTAGATACAAATAACTTTTTACAAAAGAGGGGCTCCTTGAGCTTTTCCCTCCAAGCTACCCACTCTCATTAATTTACATTGAATTACATTCAATGGATTTCTAGTCTGGATCAGATCTAGATCTTCAGCCTTACAAACATTTGAATCAAAATTCAAATTTTTAAATGAGGGTTGACACCTCTCTCCTCCATTGAATGTGCGCTAAATGTGCTGGCTAGCTGGCGCATTACTGACATGGAGCGATGCTCCTGCATCATACTCCACTGCTGCGAAAATTCATGAGCTCCTACTCATGAGCTTCCCAGTTCTGTTGAAATCCATTTGGATCCCAAACTGTTCTTTAGAGCTGTCCATCTACTCCACTGATTTGCTGCTTCTGCTTCTTCTCTGCTACTATGGCAGGCTTCCTTCTGCTCATCTTCTCCTTGTTGGCAGTCTCATGTGCTGACCTCAACATCAGCCTTCTAATTTCTTCTATTACCTCATCCAACTACTCCCATGGCTGGACTCTTCTTCCATGTAGACTGTTTGACTGCATCTCCTCCTTGTCGATGGGTAGATCAACTTGATCCCCCCTACTGCCTTCTTCATCTCTTATGGCCTTAGCTTGACACCTTTATGTAAACCTCAATTATGCAGTCTCTTCACTGAGATACTGCTCAACTTCTTCCTCTTATGACATATTTTCTTCTGCCAGTTCTGCTTGTGCTGGTTCAGCTCCAACTTCCCCCAGCTGCTCTTTAGACTAGAATTATGCTTTAATCTATTTGACCGTCTCTTTATGGTAGTCATTTACAGGCTCTGGATGGTTCTACCAATCCTCCAACATCTTCAAATACTTATCCCATGGAGTGAGCAAATCAACTGCATGCTCCTCTTCCACTGGGGCAGACATCAGTATCTTCTCCTCCTCCTCTTTGATAGTCACAACCTCTGCAGCATAACCTCTGGCCTCGACTAGGCTATGTGGTAGGAATAACTCAATTTCACCAATGATTAGAAGACTCCTCTAATCCTTCTTTGTCAGCACTCTTTGCTGATCCAAACTCACCTCTGAATTCATGAGACTGTCAGACATTCTCTTCTCCTCTCCCTTGCCCACCTAGAAATCTGGGATTTCTGTGGTACTCACCTGGAAGTCTTTGAGATCAACCCTTGACCTCTTCTCATTTACCTCTAGGAAACTTGAAAGTTCCTCACTACTCACCTGGAATTTTCTGAGACCCTTCTCTGATCTCCTCTCCTCATCATCACTGAGGCTCTTCCCAGCTTCTGGCTCACAGATATGAACCATCTCCTCTTCACCTCAGAGGCCTTCAACATACCTCAAACACTCTCTCAAAAACATTTTCTTTCCTCTGGCCAACAATTCCTTGACTCACCAATTGACCTTCTTCTTCATGGGCCACTCATACACCCAATGCACCCTTGGATCATGTTGCATCTTAAATGTGAGCTTCTCCATCTGTGCTCTTATCTCGCTGAGATGTTTTTCCATCTCAGCCTTGCTTTTCTACTGGCGGTCCTTGCCTTGACCACTCCTGTGGCCTTCAATAGCCATATTCATCTTCCTTATACCTTCTACCTGCCCTCCTGGAAAGTCTATGGTTCACTCTGCAACCGAGAGCATCTCCAACTTCACCAACAACTCACCTAGCTGTTAATTGACTGCTGCCTACCTTGCAAAAATCACCATAGAGCATCAATACTCTATCTTCCTTCAACCGCTGCATGCAGGAAAATTGAACTTTTGATACCATTTGATGTTACCATAATTTATCCTTCAATCCTTTTCGTCTCAAATATACAGACGAAATTCCACTCTGATACCACCTTGATGTAGACCCCCACCCTCAACAGGATCCGTTGACCTCCTGATCAAGGATCATTCAAACCTTGCGAGCTGAAGCAAATCTTCAATTCCTCACTGGAATCCTATGAACAAATCCACAGGTCCTCTTATGAAGCTCTCCCTACACGACTAAACACCCAGCACGAGCCTCACCTCCACACGACCACAGACTGTGACCACACGCTTACACAAAAGGTGTTTCGAGACTTCGCATGTCAGGACTTTACATGTGAACCAACCCCGATCCTCATGATTTCTGAAATCCCGACAGGGGCCTAGCACTTGCCAACTCCTCCCTTAGCTCTCGTCCATGTGACCATTTACCATGACCACAGACTTATCCCCAAAAGGCGTGTCGTGTTTCATGACTTCGGGATTTTTGTTGCGAGTCACCGAGACTCCCCTGATTCCCGAAATGCCGAAATGGGCTAAACGGTCCCTATCTCCTCCCTTCAATTCCTCACCGATATGACCTTTGGCTGCAACCTGGGGTCCATCCTTTGAGCACATCAAGATTTTGCGTATCGGGGACTTCCGATGCGATTCACCTCTATTCTCTTGACCTCGAAATTTTGAAATTCTCCCTCGACAGTCAATGGTCCAGATCTCTCCTCGATCAACGACTGTGATAATTTTGCGAATTCGTGTTTCGTGAGTTTTCACAAACTTTCCCTTTGACTTTTCCATCCTGTTACACCTCAAAATTAGTCACTTCGATAGTGTCGCAAGTGTCGTCATTACGAGTGTTGTAAGTGTCACATCTTGTCCATAAGTGTCGCATCTTAACCACAAGTGTTGCAAGTGTAAAAAATAGTATACTGCCATCTTGCCTATGTCATGCCTCTAACGACATCACAAAGACACTTAAGAAACCCCAAATACTAGCTTTGAAGNTAAACACCCAGCACGAGCCTCACCTCCACACGACCACAGACTGTGACCACACGCTTACACAAAAGGTGTTTCGAGGCTTCGCATGTCAGGACTTTACATGTGAACCAACCCCGATCCTCATGATTTCTGAAATCCCGACAGGGGCCTAGCACTTGCCAACTCCTCCCTTAGCTCCCGTCCATGTGACCATTTACCATGACCATAGACTTATCCCCAAAAGGCGTGTCGTGTTTCATGACTTCGGGATTTCCGTTGCGAGTCACCGAGACTCCCCTGATTCCCGAAATGCCGAAATGGGCTAAATGGTCCCTAGCTCCTCCCTTCAATTCCTCACCGATATGACCTTTGGATGCAACCTGGGGTCCATCCTTTGAGCACATCAAGATTTTGCGTATCGGGGACTTCCGATGCGATTCACCTCTATTCTCCTGACCTCAAAATTTTGAAATTCTCCCTCGACAGTCAATGGTCCAGATCTCTCCTCGATCAACGACTGTGATAATTTTGTGAATTCGTGTTTCGTGAGTTTTCACAAACTTTCCCTTTGACTTTTCCATCCTGTTACACCTCAAAATTAGTCACTCCGATAGTGTCGCAAGTGTCGTCATTACGAGTGTTGTAAGTGTCACATCTTGTCCATAAGTGTCTCATCTTAACCACAAGTGTTGCAAGTGTAAAAAATAGTATACTGCCATCTTGCCTATGTCATGCCTCTAACGACATCACAAAGACACTTAAGAAACCCCAAATACTAGCTTTGAAGAAGAGAAGTCACTTGACAAGGAGTACAAACCTTTTGCCATGGAAAGAACACTTAAAAACTGAATTTTGGAGAAGAGCGCTCCCCTATCCATTGTCAGGGAGTGCTGCTGCTCCCTGAGCCTCTTTTGGGGAGTGCTTGAGCACCCTGTGCACCCTTTGGGGGAGCGCTACCCTTTTTTTAGCAAATTCTGGGTTTGTTAAGGCAAATAAGGGAAAAATCCCTCAACTCCTAAAGGCAGTTGGGTTCGAATAGATGGTCAAGGCATGATCTTAGGGAAGATCCTCAACTGAAGGAGAGGAATCCTCAACTTATCCCAAATATCTCTCAAGTGGTTGGACCTCTCCAAGTTTATATAAGGNCCAATGATTAGAAGACTCCTCTAATCCTTCTTTGTCAGCACTCTTTGCTGATCCAAACTCACCTCTGAATTCATGAGACTGTCAGACATTCTCTTCTCCTCTCCCTTGCCCACCTAGAAATCTGGGATTTCTGTGGTACTCACCTGGAAGTCTTTGAGATCAACCCTTGACCTCTTCTCATTTACCTCTAGGAAACTTGAAAGTTCCTCACTACTCACCTGGAATTTTCTGAGACCCTTCTCTGATCTCCTCTCCTCATCATCACTGAGGCTCTTCCCAGCTTCTGGCTCACAGATATGAACCATCTCCTCTTCACCTCAGAGGCCTTCAACATACCTCAAACACTCTCTCAAAAACATTTTCTTTCCTCTGGCCAACAATTCCTTGACTCACCAATTGACCTTCTTCTTCATGGGCCACTCATACACCCAATGCACCCTTGGATCATGTTGCATCTTAAATGTGAGCTTCTCCATCTGTGCTCTTATCTCGCTGAGATGTTTTTCCATCTCAGCCTTGCTTTTCTACTGGCGGTCCTTGCCTTGACCACTCCTGTGGCCTTCAATAGCCATATTCATCTTCCTTATACCTTCTACCTGCCCTCCTGGAAAGTCTATGGTTCACTCTGCAACCGAGAGCATCTCCAACTTCACCAACAACTCACCTAGCTGTTAATTGACTGCTGCCTACCTTGCAAAAATCACCATAGAGCATCAATACTCTATCTTCCTTCAACCGCTGCATGCAGGAAAATTGAACTTTTGATACCATTTGATGTTACCATAATTTATCCTTCAATCCTTTTCGTCTCAAATATACAGACGAAATTCCACTCTGATACCACCTTGATGTAGACCCCCACCCTCAACAGGATCCGTTGACCTCCTGATCAAGGATCATTCAAACCTTGCGAGCTGAAGCAAATCTTCAATTCCTCACTGGAATCCTATGAACAAATCCACAGGTCCTCTTATGAAGCTCTCCCTACACGACTAAACACCCAGCACGAGCCTCACCTCCACACGACCACAGACTGTGACCACACGCTTACACAAAAGGTGTTTCGAGACTTCGCATGTCAGGACTTTACATGTGAACCAACCCCGATCCTCATGATTTCTGAAATCCCGACAGGGGCCTAGCACTTGCCAACTCCTCCCTTAGCTCTCGTCCATGTGACCATTTACCATGACCACAGACTTATCCCCAAAAGGCGTGTCGTGTTTCATGACTTCGGGATTTTTGTTGCGAGTCACCGAGACTCCCCTGATTCCCGAAATGCCGAAATGGGCTAAACGGTCCCTATCTCCTCCCTTCAATTCCTCACCGATATGACCTTTGGCTGCAACCTGGGGTCCATCCTTTGAGCACATCAAGATTTTGCGTATCGGGGACTTCCGATGCGATTCACCTCTATTCTCTTGACCTCGAAATTTTGAAATTCTCCCTCGACAGTCAATGGTCCAGATCTCTCCTCGATCAACGACTGTGATAATTTTGCGAATTCGTGTTTCGTGAGTTTTCACAAACTTTCCCTTTGACTTTTCCATCCTGTTACACCTCAAAATTAGTCACTTCGATAGTGTCGCAAGTGTCGTCATTACGAGTGTTGTAAGTGTCACATCTTGTCCATAAGTGTCGCATCTTAACCACAAGTGTTGCAAGTGTAAAAAATAGTATACTGCCATCTTGCCTATGTCATGCCTCTAACGACATCACAAAGACACTTAAGAAACCCCAAATACTAGCTTTGAAGAAGAGAAGTCACTTGACAAGGAGTACAAACCTTTTGCCATGGAAAGAACACTTAAAAACTGAATTTTGGAGAAGAGCGCTCCCCTATCCATTGTCAGGGAGTGCTGCTGCTCCCTGAGCCTCTTTTGGGGAGTGCTTGAGCACCCTGTGCACCCTTTGGGGGAGCGCTACCCTTTTTTTAGCAAATTCTGGGTTTGTTAAGGCAAATAAGGGAAAAATCCCTCAACTCCTAAAGGCAGTTGGGTTCGAATAGATGGTCAAGGCATGATCTTAGGGAAGATCCTCAACTGAAGGAGAGGAATCCTCAACTTATCCCAAATATCTCTCAAGTGGTTGGACCTCTCCAAGTTTATATAAGGAGGCCTTCTCATGGTGAAAGGTACAGTGGAGACTAGAGATTGATACCAAACTTATGATCCTATAAGTGGTATTGACAAAATACAAGGAAGATTGAGAATTATGCCTAACTTATGAGCTCATAAGAAGGTATTAACAATGGAGATTGAGAATTACATCAAACTTATGATCTCATGAGTGAGATGTCATCAAACAAATCAATTGAGATTATTTGAGCAAAGGGGTTGGACAAGAAGAACTGGAAGAGGTTGTTGCACCTTCATTTAAAGGATTGTAAGTACTTTTACTTGTTCTCATTAATATAATCAATGCT
Source organism: Picea glauca (assembly GCA_000966675.3). Classification (NCBI taxonomy): domain Eukaryota; kingdom Viridiplantae; phylum Streptophyta; class Pinopsida; order Pinales; family Pinaceae; genus Picea; species Picea glauca. Next base: position 32,150 of record JZKD02S2089417.1, on the reverse strand, counting down.
TGGACTGTTTCTTTCAAACTTATGCTTGTTCCATATGAGTTTGTCTTCAGTAGATGGATATATGATTGAGCTAATCTCAATAGAGTAGGAAGTCTTTTCTAACTTTGTTTGTTTTACAAGACCTATCAGGGAGCTCAGGATCAAAGCTCAACCAGGGCTTTGAAAGGACAAACGTCGCTAATAAGGTACATATATTTCTCCTTCTCTTTCATTCATTAGCTTGATTAGATCTAAAAGGAAGTTAGTGTCCATGTTAAGCACTTTTCTGTCTTGGTCTTAGGAGTCTAGAGACCAAGAGGGAATCCACTTGTCCACAGGGGGATGCACCTACAACAGAAATTGGCGACTCCATTGGGGATGGAGCTTTGATTTTTGTTTCCATTCCCAGATCTTGTTTTGGCCCTTTTCCCACTGATTTGATATTCTCCACATTGTCTTTTTTATTCTTAGATTTGTTTGATTGCCTCATTATGTCATCAGGATCACCCTGATTGACTGAATTGCTTTCATTTTTTGAGTTTCTAGGCTTTTTTATGAGTTTTTGGAGTAGATCACTCCCCTCTTGTTGCTGTCAGAGCGCTAACACTTCCCTTTAGCCTTACACAGAGCATTGGAACACTCTGGTTCCCCTTACACCATAGCGCTACCCCATTTTTGTGAGAAATTCTCCAGAATTTTCATCTTCTGATGCTATTTCTTGGTTTTGGCTTTTGCTCAGG
>JZKD02S2089417.1:0-13442 GCA_000966675.3 Picea glauca | reverse complement strand
GAAGCCTGAAACTGTCTATAAGAGTTGTTCCATGGGTGGGACTGGGTAGTTATCTTTTTATGATGCTTTGTTAAGGTTTTTGAAATCCATGCACAGACAGATCTCCCCATACTTCTTCCTAACATGCACCAGATTGGCTACCCAAGCAGAGTGTCTTACCTGAAAGATAATCTTAACATCTAATAATTTCTTCAGCTCTTGATACATTAGAGGTTCCAGATATGGGTGGTACTTCCTAAAATTTTGTTGGAAGGGTTTTATTCCAGATTTTAACGGGATCGTGTGCTAGATAATGTAAGTATTGTATGTTTTCAAATCTCGGTAAGGCCAAGCAAAGACATCTTGGTATTCTTTAAATAGTTTAAGATAAGTTTTCATGTCTTCTTTGGACACTGTCTTGCATAAATTGACATTCTTTGGGTTCTCAGAGGTGCCTAGGATTATAGTCTTGTATGTAGGACATGAGCTGCTTGTTTTTCATTCTTTGGCCCTATGAATCTTTCCCTTAAGTCAAAAGGGTTCTCCAGATGGTCCACCCCTTTAGGTATCATTTGAAACTTGGGTTTTTCATCAGAATGATATATTACCTTTGGTTGTTCGTGGAGATCTGATTCTATGAGCAGTTATTGGAATACTTCATCATCAATGGCCAAATCCCTAAGATTCTTATGATTGGTCAGGAAATCCACAATTTGTACATCCCCTTCAAAAACTTTCCAATTAGAAATGTTTTTAGGTACCGAAGGTTTGTAGAGCAGTTCCACTGCGAACCTCGAGGCTTCATAATATTCTAAAGGAGATAATCTTGAGGCTACGGTGGCTAGAGCATCGGCAAGGGTATTTTTTTTCCTGGGAACAACGGTAATGTTGAAGGCCTCAAAATTGTCTATTAGTCTGTATACCTCTTACTGCTAATTTCATAAGTGAGGTGAATTCCAATGGATAGTATTCTTTACTTTCCTAACAATAATTTCAGAGTGTCCAAAAACCTTCAATTCCTTGATGTTTAAATTGATGGATTTCTTTAGTCCCTAGACTGGAGCTTCATATTCAATAGTGTTATTAATGCATTCAAATTATAATCTGCAGGATAAGAAGTTTTGTTTCCCCTTTGGGTCAATGAGGATGCATCCAGCTCCCGACCCTTCTTGCGATTTAGAACCATCAAAGTACATCATCCAAATTTGGGGAGAGGAATTTCTAACTTCTTCATGTCTATCTATTTTTTCAACTTCAACCTCCTTATCTACTACTCCTGTCGGAGAATCCTGATAGAGGATGCTTTCTTCTACAGCCACCAGTAAGTCTATTTGAAATATCATTTCGGATTTTTGTGTGGAAGGTATGTCATACATGTGGGAGGAGAAACTACTGAAATCAAAATCACGAGAATAGTTTCCTAACAAAAGGAACTCCGTTGACGAGGGTTCATTTGGGATCTCTAAATCTGTGACAGTATGTTTGAGATATCTTTCTCTATCAATCTTGATCATGTGTGTATGTCCTTTCAATGGAAACCAGAGGTGAACCCAGTCGATAATAAATTATACATTTAATTTCTCATACCAGTCTCGGCTAAGTAGCATTCCATAGGCCTCCGGGATGTCTACCACGATTATGTCAATTACTTGGAGACATTTGGGGTGTGTAGCAATTATGATCATGACATATTTCAGTTCCCCAATGACCTTTACCAGAGTTTTATCTAGTTGTATAACGTGTTTATCACTTTTGAACAAGGTTGTGTTCAGTTTCTTGCAGATTATCAATGGCATGACATTTGAAGATGCCCCTGAATCGACCAGGAAATTATGTAGATTTCTGTTAAAAACTTCAAACGTCAAGAGGAAAGGAGAAATAAAAGGCCTTCCTTGTTTATCCAAACAACAAGCATTCACATTCGACTTATTTTTTAAGTCTGTGAGAGATGGGGTGTCTCCTTGGTTAATGTTTGTCATAGAGGTATCTGTTAATTTTAAGGCCTGTAACAAAAAATCCTTTTGTTGAGGAATCCTACACATGTCCATGACAGACACATTATCTTTCATCTTCTTCTAGTCTTCCACTACATTGTGTTCTAGCTAGGTGTTTCTTGTGTATGTATGTTCATGGGATTTTTTTGGCAAGAGAATAGGGGTTTGGGGTGATTGGCCGCTTTATTTCCTTGAGATGATTGAGTATTGGTGGGATTACTTTGGATAGGTCGACTTTTACTTCGCATCTGCACAGCCAAAATTTCAGACAGGGGTCCCTGCACCTCAGCGACATCATTGAAAGGTATCGAGTGATCGGGATCCCATAACAACATGGTGGTCTCTTCAGTTGGTTCTCGACTTTCTTGATCGATGATACCCATTGCCGAGTCATTGGGTTGTTTGGTCAGAGAACATTCGTCTAAGAATCGGTTAGCCATTAGATTCATAGCATGCAACCATTGGGGGCAGTCCCTTTCTGAATGTTTTTTTTTTATGGTATGTACAGAAAGAGTTAGATGTTACGTTCCCTAAGTAAATGTTAGGGTTGGTTGGGGGAGGTTCTATAGCCTTGAAAGGTGGGTTCCTTTTAAAAAATTGTTTATAAGGCCTTTGGATTTTTTTTCCTTCCCCGACACTCCTTTTCATATCTACAATCTCATTGGAAATTTTGTTGGTCATCCATTGTAGGTTTTCTAGATCCCCTCCCTCTTTCTTGAGACCATGTTCTATTTCTTTACATAGGGGTCTTGTTAACAAAATTCCTCTCTTAGGTAGGATTTGGGCTTCCTTTTTTATTAGTGAGATCTGACCTTATTTGCATCCTTTCATTTGGAATTCAATTGTTTTAGCTTCTTCAAAATTTTCAGCTAGAGTACGTTTGGAAGCCCTTTTTATGAACATGGAAATAGAAGTTGGGAGAGCATTAGCATATACTTGAATCTAAAACTCCTGAGTGGGTTTAGCCTCAGGTTGGAATTTGTTCAAAATGGTGATTAACCTTTGGTTGAAATCTTTGACCTTTTCTTTTGGACTCATAGTGGCGGCAAAAAGTTCAGCCATTAAAGCTCCTGTAGTAGTTTCCTCGGCAAATTTGTCCAAGAAATCCTTTTGAAACTTTGTCCAACTAGTTATTGAACCAACTGGTAGGTTGAAAAACCAAGTCAAGGCTAAATTTTCAAAGGTACAAGGGAAAATTCTGCATACCACATCTTCGTGTTGCAGATTCATTGACCTTATCGCTAATATGAAATTCTTAATATGGTCTTCAGGGAATCCAAAGGTTTCGGGGTCAAATTTAAGGAGTAGTTCTTCTAGATGCCTGGGTAGGTTAAGCATCGATCTTGGAATTTCCAAAGCATCTCTTGCCAACCATGGTTGATTATCTCTAGGTTGATCTTCCTTGTTTTCATTATTATCCCCCATGTCTTCTGATTCATAACCTGAGCGATGTGAGTTAGACTCCTCCTCTCCAGATTCAAAATCGTCAGGTTCAGAGTAATTACCAGTTGGTGTTTCGGGTATCAGATTAAGGGGTTGTTCGATATCTGTGAGGGAAAAATCTATCAAATCTTCTACTGTGTGAACGAATACCTGGTCATGGGTATCAACAATTGGTCTACTTATTTGTTTTCTTTGAGGAGGTAACGGAGCTCAAGGTAATGCTTTGATCTGTCGAGCATAAGCTCTGGTGATTCTTCTGAACTTATTGAACTCTTCGTGGGGAAGAGTAAACTATTTCAAGGTATAGGTGGTCTTCCTCTTCGAGTTTAGGTGATTTACTCGTATCGGGAGTATTTTTTGTATGTGGGTTGTCTTGAGAATGACTAGCCATGCATGTGGGCTATTTTTAATATACAGTCTTTACGATATATATTATCAAAAATATTATTATCCATTCATTCGTTCAGGCCCTCCATATAGCGCCAATTCTGTTAAGGGGTCTGAGATCCCTTTAACTCAACAACAGGAACCAAACCCGACTCGTAAGTGTTTGATGAGTGGTAAGGTTCTCTAGATTTGTGATCTGGCTAGAATTATGGATGGGCTTTAATTGTGATTGATAGATATGTCTTATCTATGAAACCTTTCCTCAGGCTATGTAGTTCTATTTTTTATTATTTTCTAACATTTGTAACAAAAGGCAGATGGAGCTTAAACTAAATGGCAAAGGGAAGTTAATATACGTTGGAGAAAGATAGGTTTTGGGATAATCTTTATACCTTAGCATGCAAACGAAGAAGATCTAAACTACTTCTCAATAACAATAATACCATTTAGACTTGTAGACATTCAACATCGTCTGAGATAATAGTTACAAAAATAAAATATATACGTGACAGGAAGTTAGTGTAGGAAAAGTAATTTTCAATGCTCTATTATCAATCACGTGTTAACACAATCGATTTCTATTCATCAAATAGAATAAAAGAATTGTTGCAGCATTATAAGATAACTTAAAATAACATATACAACAACTCTTACTCAATATAGCAGCAAATATTGAATCTGAAGACAGAGATAATCCCTCTCGGTTAAATCACATTTGTGCCTCAGATAAAAGAAGTGTCTTTGGTTCTAAACATAACTTCTTAATTAAAGTAACTTGCACAGAAATAATTCTCTTACAATATTCTCGAAAAAAGACTTTCTCTCCAAACCATCGACCCCGGTCTCAAGGTCAATTCTCTTATTTATAAAATAACTCTAAACTAAAACTAGATACTAAGTTGTGTTAAGTCAAGAAAATGACACGTGGCAGACTTTATCTATATGTTCTCTTTTGCTTCTCTTGAGACCATCTGGTCATTTTACTGAAGTGGATTGTCACTCTCGTATTCTGAGCATATGCAGAAGAGATCTTTGCATGTATTTGCATATGGGAATCTGTGTTGATCCATTGCAGCAGAGAGGACCTCCTTCATCTAAATTGCCCGTTCTTTGTATTTGATTAGTCTAACACTCAATCATTGTAAGCATGCGAGAGCTTTAATCAAAGGCTCCATGAAATTCTTCACTTGACCTGGGATCATGCTTGAAACCTCTGAAATCTTAGTTTCATACACCTGGTCTTGCTCTGCATTTCACTTAACTATGTCACGTAAATCGGTGAAATCCTCCAACGGGACTCTAGCAAGTCGATATTCCTCATTTCCTGATTGATTTTCTCCCAACGTTTCTCACATTCTTCGCATATTTCCTACATTTTTCTTCAAGTTCCTGGACCGTGCCTACCTAGTGTTCGGTTTCCTTCCTTATTCATGCGATGTTGTTGTCCATCACCACTCGGGCACCATGCTCTTATGCATCTCAGGCCTTCTACACTTCTTTGATGTAGTCTATCCATTCCAAGGCTTGATGTGCCTTCATATACCATCATTGTATGTCTTTACAGGTTTCCAACCCCATAAGAGTATCTTCTTGGAAGTCAACTATGTGAGCAGTGAAGAGGTCTCTTTCCCTTGTGAATTGTGCATACATCTCTTGGAATTCACACTTTAAGAGTACCAACGCCTGTGTTGAATTTTGGTAATATTCTGCTTGATGTTGAAAATGGTCTAGCTCTTTCTTCATTGTGACTATCTCCCTTTCATCCCTTTTTGTCCTGTCTAAAGTAGCATCAGTTATGACCATACCTGCTCTGATGATATAAAAATGAAGAAGACTTGTATTCTTGAAATTATTTGCAAGATTTAATTCATGTGTTAAAATGCAAATGGATCAAATTTGCAACACAACTTTTATAAAAATTACTCATTCAAGATGCATATAAACATTAGCAATAAACAGTGAACATAAAACACATAACACAGCAAATGATAAAGGAGTTCACCCCTCTCTTGGGCTACATCTCCTGGTCCAGCTTCCAATGGATCTCTTGTATTATTTGCTCAAAGTGCTCAAAAATGTGCTTTRCAATGCTCAAAATTCCAAATAGATGGCTCCAATGGCTCCAAAACGTCCAAACACCCCTAGCTGGTCTTTTTCGGCACCTCGTTTGGCCAAAAATTGAAGAAGATAGGCTTCCTGGAAGTTCCCCTTCAAACTTGTTGTCTCTGGATCGCCAAAATGCACCCTTGTTGGCTCAACCTAGCCCCCATGCATTTTTATGCGTTAAAACCTGGCACACAGTGCAACTGCACGACCGATACAAACTGTCGAACGATTACGCGTTGGCCCTTAACCGTCCAAGGCCCACGGGCACATAGCCGCCATATGACCTCGCGTGCATATAAAAAAGGGTCGAGTCCAAACCATAGGACAACGGTCGACGCGCCGGTGGTTCTATGCACATGTGACCAGGCTCATATTGAAAAGGGCTATGTTAATACACATGCGCATGCCCGTGTTCATATTACAACACATACGACCGGGGTTAAGTTTGAATGTGCACGCAAAGGTTTTAAACCATGGCCATATTACAATTTAACCTAACCACGGGCTAGGGCTAGGCCCCAGCCCAACCCCTCGCCCAAACTTACAACATTTGAATTCAAATAGAATCTACACCATATAGTGTTAAGAAACACTATGGTGGCACGTTGGTTGGTGGTCTTTGCCAAATCTTTGCACGCGGGTGGAGGTCACGGGGTCGAATCCAGTGGACTCCAAATAAATTTTAAACCAATATATAGGGGACACGTGGCGGCCATTGATTGGGCACGTGTTGCCATTCCATTTGTTGCAAACATGCCACATCATATGCCAACTATCCACACAACTATCTGCCACGTGTCGTACATCCAGCCACGTCAGCATCCATACAGACTATACGGATTGTACAGTCAGCATCCCTTTCTTTTGCATGTTTGTCATTTTGAACAGAACGCGATATCTCTCACTCCCAACATCTGTTTGAACCCAAACGAGTTGCATTGGGTTCGTAACGACAAGGCCTACGCTCCCATTCAATTTGAAGCGATTCTGAGCACTTTGAATTTTGAGCAAAATTTGATCCCCTAGATCATCTGATTAGCTCAGTCATCTTAACACTTTTTGTGTCAAATAGTGTCTCCTCTATGGTTATGAAAAAGGTGTTATCGAGGGTGAGCTTCCTTTTCTTGATTGTTCTTCTCATCATAGCTTCCCTTTTCTTTTCATAAGCAATTTCATGTATGTTGGCGACTTCGTATACTGGTTTAAGAATCTGTTGATCCCCCCGGGATAGAGTATTGCCTAGGCTTCCCACCATATAGAGGTGTTCCATGGCAGGTTATCTTAGTTCCTTAGCAGGGTAATTCCATGTATGTTCCAGTGACTTGGCCTTCTATTGTTCCTCGTCGACTGACGGATTCTTTATCCTAGATGGAGAAGTAGGTGAAGGATCGATATTGGTTGAGAGTTCGGTCATTGGGATGTCGATTTCTAGTTGCGTCATTCCTTCTTCTTGTTCACCTGTATCCAATTCATTCTTAGAGTTGTCATCCTGAGGCAGTGTTCCCAGTTGATTGAGAAGCACAGTGTCAAGAGTTTTCCTAGCCTCATGGTAGTCTTCCTAGGGATTTGGGACCAAAACATCAGAAGCTAGATCAGATGTTTCCCCTGGTTCCTCCTCTTGTGTGATTGATACTGGGGTTATGCATGAAGCTTATGAACATTCCTCATCGTCATATATGGTGATTAAATCTATGAGGATAGTAGGCATACCCATCCCACTTTATGCTCTTACTGACCTTCGTTGAGTTGTAGTAGTCATCGACGATCCTGCATGTGGTGACATAGTGCTGGTGTTTTCTTGGTCGACACTCTCTTCTAGTGGGATTGTCTTTGAATTATTTAGTTTTTCCTCCTCGTTTATGTCAGTTGGGGTAATTCTCAAAGATCCTATCAAAGGATTAAGTGTGGGATCTTGCCCTAATATTTGCATAGCTCTCTCAGCTTCTTATAGTAACAATATCCCCCTTCTTTGTGCCTCAGTCGCTTCTACTGCTTGGTGTTCTTCTCTTACCCTAATGGCTTCTTGAGTAGTCTGGTCTATAGTATCAACTTGTTCATCCATGGTCATTTCTTTGAATTTGGTCATATTTGGGTTAGCCCTTCTATAGAGCACTTTCTCCCAGTCTTGGGCACCCTCGATAAATATCTCATCTTCGAAGCTATCATGAGCATATGGCCAACATGAGGACACCTACAACACATGTGGGAGTACCAGTCCTTTTGGACCATGCATGCAAAAAAAACATGTGGGGAACCAATACTCAAGCTGACTCAATCCCTCTTATTTTGCATGTGCAGTGTCTTTTACCATGTAAAATCCGATATGAAAACCATAGGGTATGAAATCCTTCTTCTTATCCTTTACCAAAGAGGCAGTATAGCCTTGCAGAATAGTCTGGTAACAAATTTCTCCCAATATAAGATGGCTTGGGACATGAACGGGGAGTAGGTGTGGTGTGTCAATAGCCCCGAATACTCTGATATAAGTGCTTGTTTCTTCAAAATACCAGTGGCCCACTTTGGAAATCTTCTTTTTGGTTGTTGCTGAAATCCTTGGGCATTCTTTTCTAAATATAATGAAGTGCACTTGGGCTATGAATTGATCACATATCATGGCATAAAAAAAATTGTACCTATTTTCCCACAAAATTCTGAAATAAACATGCATGGATAACTCAACAACATGCCAGCTTAAATTCATACCTGCGAAAACGTTCCTCACGCAAACTACATCCAACATGTAAGATGCCATGTAGAAAATTGATGTTTCTCCGTCTTTTGGTGTCTGGGCCTGTAGGATGTTGATACTCAGCTGCTTGGAAATGATGGCTCCCCAATTAAAATTACTCCCAGAGATTGCCACAGTATATGCTAAGGGCATCCACACCTCTGAAAACTTTGAATAATATTTTTCCCCATACAAGCAGCAAATTAAATCCATTAAATGCATATAAGGCTCTCTAAGGTTTACTGTGTTGTACCATCCATTGCTCATGTTTGTGAACTTCTTATCTTCTTTCCACCATGAGTCCAGTAACCTGTTGGTGTCATGGAACTCATAAAACCTAACCACAAATTATGTATTTAGTCTCTCCTCTAGGTCTGTGAATTTGTAGTTTTTTTGTACCTCTACTGGGAGAAAGACACCAACACATTCACCCTCCCCATTATTGACCATGCATTTCATCATGTCTGTGTGGTCAATTAGTTGATCATGTAGTTGATTACTTGAAAGGATATTCCAATTCGGAGTTACAACCTGTGCTTAACCACCAGATCAAAGAAGAAGATGATCAAAAAATTGTTGTTAAAAGTCATTTTCCTTCTCCTGAGACTAATGTAGATGTTCAACAATATTTCCAGCAAGACAGGGTATTTCAAAGTTGTCTTTCTTCCCTTGAAAATGATGTAGTGATCCTATTTCTAAGTAGCCTATACATGGATAAAGATTTTGAAACTGCATCTATGGAGACTCCAAGTAGCGGAAAAACACTTGTGAAGGAGGCATGTTCTTATGTCTTGACCCCTGAAGAGGAAACATTCCCTCATATGATTCAGGATCCTAAGACATATTATATGGAGAAGGTTTACAATCAGAATCTAAAAATAATAGTGGATTGCAAGGAAGCAATGTTTGTATCAAATATGAGTCTTTTTACACCAGATGATGATCTCCAACCATGGTTGCCTTATGACTCAAGAAATTATTACTACCAGACTTCTCAACAAATCTGTCAGTTTTTCAATAGAAGTCAACAAGTTGAATCACCTGAAAACAAAAATGTTGTGGAAGGAGTGAAACATGATGATTGTTTTGTGCATATTTTAGAAGATCCATTTGTGATCCTGTTGGAGGAAATGAACAGTCCAAATGTTTTTAATTTTTTGAGATTTGGATTTATGGATGAATTTTTGAATGAATTATTAGTAAGCAGGATTTGGAGCAAGCTTGTGCATAGTAAACAAATAGTGGATAAAATGCTTGCATGGTTACATTGGAATTTTGACTTCACTTGATTGACAGTCCTTTTCAACAGTTAGGGTAGGTAGGAGTGTGCGAATAAGTTTGTTGATCGATTATTGTTTTAAATTTTCAGTATTATGTATAGTTGGATCCTAGCAGTATTTTCTTTGTGTCCAGTTGAGAGCAGTTTGCAAAGTTCGGTTTTAAAATTTGACGTTTAGTCTCCAAGACGTATCAGGATACATGCACATGTTTTGAAAGTGGCCCAACGAAGAAGGCACTGGGTCTATAGTTCTTTGCTACCTCACAGGGAGGATAGCATCCCCAGTTGGAGCCTATGTTATCACCATAACAATTACACTTGAAATCTGAGTTTCAGATTTAACGGGTGACTAAAGCGATGTAGAGACATGGCACGATTTTGAGTTCTAGGTCATATGTGGCGGCATGTGGACAAATATATGGGAGCACAAAGAAGAGGATCCAACAGAATGTGGATATTGAAGCATCCCAGATCAACGATCGAGACCCATATCGGGCGGTGAAATAGCACGGAATTTAATTATGCAAAGTCGGGCCGGGGAAAACTATTGTGGTTTTATTCGTGGATGCATGGCGCCCTCAGAGGTACATTGAGGCAAAAAGCGGTCTACCTGAAACAATTTTCCCAAAATCCCTAATGTCACGTGGTCTAATATGTCAAATCAACAATTCATGTGGGGGAAGGTGATGGCTAGTCAAATCACCTCACATCACTCGTTCAGGTACTTCACGTCCGAAAAATGTCAGGTGAATGTCATGGGATAACTAAATCAAAGGATCATCATTCGAAATATATTGGTAAAGCATGACAAACCAACGTACCTGCAATTAATCATGTCAGTAATTCATGATTGAGACTCAAGGACTACCGATCTTCAAATATGGGTGGTGTTATTCTACTCCGGGAGATCATCGTCTCATTCATAAGTGAAGTAATCTCAAACTGGATCGATTCCCTGATTTCTGCAGAGTTAAGGAAAACAAAAATTGTGGTCTCTGCAAATTTGGAAGACATGGACAAAGCCAATCAAACAGTATCCAGTAAAACAGGGTTTTCAACTAACATGGCAAGCTTATCAATGAGTAAGAAAGAAAGGTCAATTGCACAGATATTAGCAACCAAATTCCATACTGACCCTGCGATAGAACCAGAATCATTGGTCAGATTAAATCCTATTATGATGGACCTAATCATCAACAGACACGCGGACTAACTTTACAAGAAAGCAGTGAAGAAGAAGTGGAGCAAATGGCAGAAGACAGAAATCAGAGTGGAGGCGGTTGACAGCGTTGGTGAAAATCAATTAGCCTGGTTGAGCACTCTAAAGGAGGAAATCGCCAAGTTGGAATGAACTATCAGGTAGAATTGAGTATGTTCCAGCAAATTTTAGACATATGGCATTCAAAGGAAAAAGCCCCAGATATGTCAGACATGTTCATAACGATCCCTTTAAAGTAGGAGAATTGTCATTATACATTACTCCTTTTTGTAACCGACCTCTATTTTTACAATTATGGGGAAGTTTAATCATTTTGAATTACACAAGTAACTCCTCTATATATATATATATATATATATATATCATCCTGAGAATATAAAAAGTATGAGAGGAGGAGGGGGCATGCTCTTGTTGCAGGTAGACTTTGTAAAATCATGGAGCTAAACTGAATATATGATGCAGAAGCAATTTTTTGAACTGTTTATGAAAAGATTCTAATTGGTTGTGATATGAGTTTTGTCTTCTTTCATAGTGTGTGTTTTCTGTGTCTTTAAAATTCCATTTGCAAGTTCCTCTTTTAAATTGGAGAGTTAAAAGTCTGGAATTCGTCTGATGATGCTCTAGACTTAGCAATTTAAATTCATGTGATTTCTCTTCTCAACTATTTCAGAATTCATTTTAATATGCTCTGAAGCAGTTATGTGTTTTCCTTTTTCCTCTTTTGCCATGCAAATTTCAATTTCAAAACTCAGACTCATTGCCTCACTTAGCCTTTCTCCTCTATATAAGCTCTAATGACCTGATACTTCATTATTTATTTCTGAATCCATAGTCCAAATGGTACCCCCCACTTCTTCAGCAACATCATAATACCCCCCAAAACGAACCAAAACTAGCCACCAATTTCTAAAGAAATATCAAGTGACACAAGAGAGCCCTCTTTGAGTTGAGCAGGCTAGTGCCTCAGCTCTGAATCTAGTTGAAACAGTTACCTCTGTTGTTTTTCTATCATCGAGACAAAATTTACAAAGTGCTAACATTTTGGCGTTGTTGTCAGGGATGAAATTGAAAAATTTTCCCTGGGAAAGAACGACATGGTTGAGTTCTAAGGTCTAAGAGCAACAAACACTTAGGCACATATTGGTTGTATTCCTTCTCTGGCAACTCCACATATCAAAACATCAGTTTGAAAGTGATTCCACTGGTAGAAGAATCCAGAAATTAAAATCTTCAATGGAGACTCCACTCTCAATGTAGAATCCAGATACCAAAACGTTATTGGCGACTCCATTCAAATTTCAAATGCAATTCAGAGAATTCACTGGAAGATGATACCCCTTGGCGGAGGTATGAAAAAACATTATGGAATAAAACAAGTGCTTAAAATGGGATTTTTTCCAAGTCATTTCACTATTTGTTATAATTTGCCTCTGGTCCTTTCTTGAAAATGATAGACAAGTTCTTCTTTACTTGTTGCATGCAAATGATGATCATGACAATTTAAAAATTATATATCCTCCTCTTAAAGTTACACAAATATCTCCTCAGTTTATCACTAGAATTGATAAAAATATTCCATCTAAGCCATGTGATAACCATAGCCAAGTTGATTAGCCCCATGAATCCAAGACTGGTATTTCACCTCCTATATTTGATCCAACGTCCTCCAAGATTCAGCATAGATACAGACCCTTAAAACTACCTCAATTCCTTCATGATTTTCCTTCGGAGTACTATAAGTACGTACCTATGTTTGATGGGGAACCTGATACCATATCAGCTGAAAAACACATCCAAGGGTTTGATAATTTTATAGATTTGTTTGAGATAGACCATGATGATGTTTGTACGAGGGCCTTCTTTCAATATTTGAAAGGAGACACCAAAGACTGGTTTAAACATTTGCAGCCAAAGACAATTAGCTCATGGGAGGAATTGAAAGATGTCTTTTTAAGGTTTTGGGGCATGAAGAAATATTTGGATCTACAGCTTAGAGAGTTCTATGCCTTTAAAAAGTAGAACAATGAAACTATTTCTATATTTAGTAGAAGGTTTTCCAGTATCTATCACAATTTGTCCAAAGAAATTCAACCCACTGAAGTTTTTGCCATGCTCCATTATGCAACTACTCTCCATCCAAATTCGTCTTTCCTCCTGATGGAAAGAAGACTTAAGTCCTTACAACAAATATTTAATGTTTCTCAGGACATTTAACACAACATCCAAGCATGTAAACAGATCTAAAATGAAAGGTTGAATGCTCAAGAACATGAAAGTGAATATGAACAGAAAATAGTTGATTGGAAT
>JZKD02S2089406.1:0-20553 GCA_000966675.3 Picea glauca | reverse complement strand
GTTCAATATATACATCAGAATTATCTCTCCTGATTTCCTGGTGTTATCACCATGAAAATTCTAGATAGGACCCAATTCTTGAAAACATAGACATGCGGTGCCTTCAGAGATACATATGGGCAAGAAGGTGGTTTGTTGAAACCACTTTCTCCAAGACGCAGTATCATGTGTTTCCATAAGTCAAATCCACCACTCATGGAGCGGACAATAGCTAGTCAGATCAACCTGTTTTACTCATTTGGTACTTCACATCCATGTGACGTTAGCAGAACACCGCCATGTAATGAACTTGAAAGTTAATCATTTGAAATGGATTATCCAAGCATGACAACCCAATGCTCTTGTACGTAGTCCGTCTGTGCTTCATAATTGGAATTATATAACTACCAATCCTCAAGTATGAAGGTATATGCTTATCCATAAATGAAGTAATCTCCAAATTGCTCGAATTTCTGCTCTCTGTAAAATCATTTCAGTATCCACAAACTGAGATACGTGGACAAGGATAAATCCAGTGAGATTGGTTATTCGAGCAACATGCTAGACTTTCCTGCAAATAAGGAGGAAAGGGTACTTGCGCACATTCCAATGACTAGATTCCACAGAGAGTCGGCTATAGACTCACAGTTGGAAGTTAGGTTGAATCACACTATGAAGGATTTAGTCATCAACAGGACAACTGCTAATAAGAAAAGGAGAAAGCGACAGAAGAGGGAGGAATCCATGGCTGAAACGACTGAAAGTGTTGGAGAGAATCAACCGGTCTGGTTAGATTCTTTAAAGGAGGAGATCGCTAAGATGAAGTAAATATTCAACTAAAATTAAGTATATTTCATGGAATTTTGAACAGCTGGTAGCAGAGGTAAGGAGCACCAAAGATGATAGGCTTCTTCTTAAATGACCCTTTTCAATAGGATAATTTATATCATTCCCTTTTTGTATTTTGGGATTAATACGATTATATAAATATAGAAGCGAATTTTGGACTATTTATTACAAAATTCTATCTGGTGGTGTTATGAGTCTTGTTTTCTTTTATATTATGATTTTCTTGTAAGCTTATATTTTACTTTCTGTCTGAATCANAGGAAGTTCATCTTGAATTGTTCTTCAGCTTGTATTCAACCTTTGGAGGCTTGTATCTTCATATCTTGAGCATTTTGTAGCAACTCATATTCAAGCTAGAGGATCTATCTGATGTTATTCCAGATCTGCAATCTAATTGTATCAGGTTTTCTCATATTATCTAAATAAAGGTTAGATCTATGTTGTTTGGTTCCATATCTAGTGTTTCTTGCTATCTCTTGTATTTCTATATGATGCATCTTCAGATCTATGTTCACATGCTTGATAATTGAATACACAAACCCTAAAACGCAACTCCAAGAGTAAACCTGTAAACAAACATACAAACAACAATTAACAATGAGTAGTTAGTGTTCCTAGTGAAAAAATTGGCTTGGGAACATTACAATGGTATTAGAGCATTGATCCTCCCATCCAGTGAGGGTTAGCGCATGCAGAAGTTCAGTGGCATTTAAATGGGCAGAAGAAGGAAACAAACAGGTGAGACAGAGGTCGAAATGGAAGGGTCAGGTGAGGACAACGAACCACAAATTCTAGTAAGGTTCGTTAGGGACTTGCAACGTTCCATAGATGTGTCACAGGGCAATCTTGTGCATCACCTACAGGAAAACCAGGAGGCAGTACATAGGGGACAGGTAGAGATGACAGAGACTCTAAAAAAGGTAAGTGAAATCCAGGAGAGGATATCACAACTTCTGATGTAGATGAATCATGGGGGAAAAGGCCCAGAAACTTATGCCAATAGAGAGGCTAGTGGGTCTCATGGAGGGAATAAACATCAATAAGAGCATATTCCCTATTATCACACTGAGGGATAGAGCCATGGAGGAGGTGCACCACAGGGACAGACATACAACAGAACCACCCCTAGGCCCTATCTACCTTCATTCTTGGATGAACAAACACAACCAAACTACCAAGACGAGATTGAGGACAATTTCGATCAATATGTCAGGGAATATAACTCAATGAGCGCAGGAGTCCAGAGGCAAATCACACTAGATCAGTATTGTGGGTTTAAACTCAGAGGTAAAACCAAACCGCACCACAGGAACAACTGTGAGTTAGAGCGCAAGGCTAGTAAGATGGAAATCCCCTATTTTGATGGATCTTCCAAGGTGACTACACAGGCTTGGGTGCAGAAACTTGACACTTACCTACAACTTAACCCAATGAGAGAAATGGATGCCATCAAGTTTGCCACCATGTACTTGGAAGGCAAAGCTCATGACTGGTGGTACCATGGGTTAATTACACTAGGCCACATCTAGATCGTGGCTTACAGAGAGTTTACACAGAGGCTTATTGACATGTTTGACCAGGGGGATCCAGAGCTACATTTTAGGGAACTCACCCAACTCAGGCAGACAGGATCACNAGGAGCAAAATTTGTGGTGAGGACAGATCACAACAGTCTTAAGTACTTTTTGGATCAGAAGGACTTAAATGAGAGGCAACAGAAGTGGGTTAGCAAGATACAGACTTATGATTTTGACATTGAGTTCATCAAGGGGAAGAATAATGTAGTGGCAGATGCATTATCCAGAAAGCCATCTATTTATGCTATGATCGATGTCTCAGTTGACGGGAAGGCCCACCTCTTAGTGAAATACTCAAAGAACCAATTTGCATGTCAATTAATGGATGGACAGGTGCTGGATGAAAACTTTTGAATAATGGATGACATAATCTACTACAAGGGTCGAATTTTCTTGGTTCCTGAGTCAGTCTTTAAGGCCAAGGTACTACAAGCATGCCATGATTCACCCATGGCAGGACATCAAGGATTTGTCAAAACATACCGACAGGTAAGGGAAATGTTTTCTTGGAAAGGGTTGAAGGAAGATGTGATGTGCCACATCAAGGAATGCACCACTTGCCAGGTGAACACAGATGAGCACACACATCCAGCATGATTATTATAGACTCTACCCATCCTAGAGCACAAATGGGAAAGCATCTCTATGGACTTTATCACAGGATTGCCCAAGGCACGGGGTAAAGATTGTATTTTTGTAGTGGTGGACAGGTTAACTAGATTTGCACACCTCTTCTCCATTGCCACAGACTTCAGTGCAATACAGGTCGTCGATTTGTTCTTTAGGGAAGTTTTCAGACTGCATGGTTTACCCAAGACCATTGTGAGTGATAGGGACAGTCGATTCATGAGCACTTTTTGGCAGGAATTATTCAGGTTGGTTGGTACGGCCTTACCCCTAGCACCAGTTACCATCCTCAAACTGATGGTCAAACAGAAATAGTCAACAAGTGGATGGAAGGCTACTTCCGAAATTATGTATCAGGGCAACAAAAAGCATGGGTTAGGTGTTTTCATTTGGGAGAATACTGCTACAACACCACTCATCATATGTCTATTGGGATGACTCCATTCAGAGCCTTGTACAATTATGACCCTCTCTCCTTTGTAGAGATTGTCTTTGGTGATAGGAGGGCTCCTATGGTTCAGGATTGGCTTCAGCAGAGTCGAGACATACTCAGAGAACTGAAGGATCATCTGCAAAGGGCACAGAATCAACAAAAGGTCCAGGCAGACAAGCATAGAGTAGAGCGCACATTTGAGGTTGGTGATTTGGTCTACTTGAGGCTCCAACCGTACAGATATGCATCCATCAAAAGAAGTGGAGCAGAAAAGATCCAACCCCGATTCTTTGGACCCTACAGGATCACTAGGAAGGTAGGGGTCGTGGCATATGAGTTGGATCTTCCACAGGGCAGCAAAATACACAATGTTTTCCATGTGTCATGGTTGAAGAGAGCCATAGGCCAACACATCACTCCAATTGAGGAACTGCCACCCTTAGATGAAGAAGGGAAATTGATACTGATACCAAAAGAGATATTGGAGGTTCGTGAGAAGAATCGAAGGAGGAGAAGCATCAATGAATACTTAGTGAAATGGAAGGACTTACCTATTGAGGATGCTACTTGGGAGAGTGAACATGTGCTACAGGAGACAGGTTCATAATTTCTTGTGGGCAAGCAATCTCTAGCATGAGACACTGTAATGTCCCCCACCTCTTGATGAAGAGGGTTGGAGAGACTCAGTAGTCTAGTCATCCCCACTAGACTATAGTCTCATGCACTATGGGGAGAAGTCAGCTATACTCAACATTATAATATTAAGTTGACTTGGAAAAGGAAAAGTAACTCAATGAAATAATAGAACATGTGAGGGTAAGTTGAGAGTTAACCCTAGGGGTTAGCTAACTCACCAGAGAAACAAATTGGAGGTATAAAGGAAAGGAAAGGGCGCACCTCTCACTCACCTTTGGATTATTATTGCATTTTGCTTTTGGGCTCTAGAGCATAACAATTTTGAGGGTTTTGAAAATACAAACCCTAGAGGACAACTCGGTGGTGAAAGATCCCACCTCTCTTGTTCCAAGCTTGGTCTTGGGGATGCAATACTCCACCCACACCATTCTACATCAGTTACATGTACCATCTTCCATCCAAGGCAGCAACAGGGCGTAACTGGGAGGGTTTCCAGCAAGGGGGTGCACCATTGATTGAAGGAAGATTCGATCCAAGATTTTGAGAAGGCTTTTGGATATTTGGGCACTTGGGTTTTCTCCACAGGGCCTTGATTATCATCTCTAGGGCATTTTGAGAGAGTTATACTTGCCATTTGATTTTCTGGAGCATTGGCAAGATTTGGAGAGAAGGAGGGCGTTATTGAAAAGTATATCTACTCAGTTTGGAAGGGTAAAACTTCATATCTCAGTCTGACACTTCACCAAGGGGTTCACCTTGCCCCRATCTATCATTCTGGAGAGYTTCAAAGTGTTTGGAGGCCTCCTTCAACATGGTCAAATTATTGGGTCGTGACAGTCTTCAGGAGGGCACARTTTAGTTTGAGGTTTCAACATTGGGAGGAGAAAATCTTGGTATTTCGGCTTCAGACTTCAGGAGGGGGTTCACCTTGCCCCAATCTATCATCTCACAAAGTTTTGTGGCATTTGAGGGCTTCCAGCAGCAGGGCTGAAATATTGGGTCTTCCCAGCTATCCAAGAGGGTGTAACTTCAGCCAGGGGAATTTGGACTTGACCCTAGAGGGAAGGAAGTTCATCTTGCATTGTTCTTCAGCTTGTATTCAGCCTTTGGAGGCTTGTATCTTCATATCTTGAGCATTTTGTAGCAGCTCATATTCTAGCTAGAGGATCTATCTGATGTTATTCTAGATCTGCAATCTCATTGTATCAGGTTTTCTCATATTATCTAAATAAAGGTCAGATCTATGTTGTTTGGTTCCATATTTGGTGTTTCTTGCTATCTCTTGTATTTCTATATGATGCATCTTCATATCTATGTTCACATGCTTGATAACTGAACACAAAAACCCTAAAACGCAACTCCAAGAGTAAACTTGCAAACAAACATACAAATAACAATTAACAGTGAGTAGTTAGTGTTCTCAGCGAAAAAATTGGCTTGGGAACATTACATGATTTGGTCATACATAAGTCCCAACATGATCAATCCACAAAAGGGGATTGATCTTTATAATAATAACTCAATTATAATTAGAATATTCTTCGTAGTTACAATATTTCAACTTAAAATATTTCAACACTCCCCCTTAACAAGAAGGGTATTCTATAATACAACATCATCAAGAGAAAGAGGGCAACAACATCATTAGTATCTGGAACACCGATTGGCACATCTATAAATCATCGAAAGATTTTCTCATCATCAATAACATCTATGTTCACAGCATGGAGATAGAATAGTATCATCATTGTCATTCACAGCATGGAGTTGGAATAACATCATCATCATCATTCACAGCTGGAGCTGGAATGGAATCATCATCATCATTCTCTACATCAACATCAATTAGTATAACACTAATACAACATCATCAATCAGTACAAGAATGATACATCATCCTTAACATCTTCAGCATGAAGTTGAAGTAGCATCATCATCTTCAGCATGAAGTTGAAGCATCAACATCAATAGCATGAAGCTAGAATAATAATGTCACCAACACGAGGATGGTACACCAACATAAACAACACGAGGTTGGAGCAACATCAACAACATAAGGTTGAGACAACAACATCATCAACACAAGGATGAGATAACAACATCAACACGAGGTTGAGATAACAACATCATCAGCATAAGGAAACAAAATGAGGTAGGTGCAACAATAACATTTTGTGGTACTNTTTAGTTTGAGGTTTCAACATTGGGAGGAGAAAATCTTGGTATTTCGGCTTCAGACTTCAGGAGGGGGTTCACCTTGCCCCAATCTATCATCTCACAAAGTTTTGTGGCATTTGAGGGCTTCCAGCAGCAGGGCTGAAATATTGGGTCTTCCCAGCTATCCAAGAGGGTGTAACTTCAGCCAGGGGAATTTGGACTTGACCCTAGAGGGAAGGAAGTTCATCTTGCATTGTTCTTCAGCTTGTATTCAGCCTTTGGAGGCTTGTATCTTCATATCTTGAGCATTTTGTAGCAGCTCATATTCTAGCTAGAGGATCTATCTGATGTTATTCTAGATCTGCAATCTCATTGTATCAGGTTTTCTCATATTATCTAAATAAAGGTCAGATCTATGTTGTTTGGTTCCATATTTGGTGTTTCTTGCTATCTCTTGTATTTCTATATGATGCATCTTCATATCTATGTTCACATGCTTGATAACTGAACACAAAAACCCTAAAACGCAACTCCAAGAGTAAACTTGCAAACAAACATACAAATAACAATTAACAGTGAGTAGTTAGTGTTCTCAGCGAAAAAATTGGCTTGGGAACATTACAGGATTTGGTCATACATAAGTCCCAACATGATCAATCCACAAAAGGGGATTGATCTTTATAATAATAACTCAATTATAATTAGAATATTCTTCGTAGTTACAATATTTCAACTTACAATATTTCAACACTCCCCCTTAACAAGAAGGGTATTCTATAATATAACATCATCAGGAGAAAGAGGGAAACAACATCATTAGTATCTGGAACATCGATTGGCACATCTATAAATCATCGAAATTTTTTCTCATCATCAATAACATCTATGTTCACAGCATGGAGATAGAATAGTATCATCATTGTCATTCACAGCATGGAGTTGGAATAACATCATCATCATCATTCACAGCTGAAGTTGGAATGGAATCATCATCATCATTCTCTACATCAACATCAATTAGTATAACACTAATACAACATCATCAATCAGTACAAGAATGATACATCATCCTTAACATCTTCAGCATGAAGCTGAAGTAGCCTCATCATCTTCAGCATGAAGTTGAAGCATCAACATCAATAGCATGAAGCTAGCATCAACATCAATAGCATGAAGCTAGCATAATAATATCACCAACATGAGGATGGTACACCAACATAAACAACACGAGGTTGGAGCAACATCAACAACATAAGGTTGAGACAACATCATCAACACAAGGATGAGATAACAACATCAACACGAGGTTGAGATAACAACATCATCAGCATAAGGAAACAAAATGAGGTAGGTGCAACAATAACATTTTGTGGTACTNGAAGCTGCCACACGTGCCAAAAATGCCACAATTGCCTCCCAAAACTGCCATATCGTTGGATGATGTCATAAGAAGTCATGGGTGACATCATGGGCCTTCCAAGGCCAACGTCTCAATGGAAAGGGCACAACCCCCCTGGGTAAGGCTCTGTCAGGCTGTCTCTGGTGGAATGTCCTGCTCCTCTCCGATGCAAACCCTATGATCTGTCTATGCCCCCTGTCGGGGTCTCAACATCCATCTGATGGGATTCCAACCGCATGGAGGTCCGAACTAATAATCTCCCCATGTGTACCATTCCAACATGGTACTTGTCCATCGGGTATGGTCCTGCACATCAACAGATACACCCTCCATGGGCTCATAAGTCACAAGGATCATAGCAATGTCAATCACATCCAATCATCAATTTTATTAAATATGTGCATAAAACCCCTTTTATTTAGTCAAGTGCTCAAAGACATTATACAAATTTGAAAGGAAAGTTTGGAGGAAGTGACAGGGCATCCTATTGGGCTAGTGTCCACTGGATGTGGGATGTTTCCGGGAGAAATCAAATCCAAGTCATGTTAGTGGATGAGGTGGATAAGGGATGTCCTGACAAGAGGTGCAGTGATAGCAGGGAAATGCATGGCTTACCTGTGGGTGCCTTTGTAGAAGGCGAGTTGCACCTGTCTTGGATGCAAATGTTTCAAAGCCCATTCATGTCTTTTATTCTTTATTCTTTATTGCTTTTTCTTTCAAGAAGCTAATCAGGGGACACTGCTCTAGCATGGTGACCAGTGGTGGCAATGTTACCCACAAACACTTTCACGGAAATGAGAAGGTTGGCTCGTGATGAGACCCCCTTTCTCTTGGCTATGCCACCAAGAGCCACTACCCTGGCGTGGTGGCGAGCTTCTAGTAGTGTGATACCGCTAGGTGCCCATGGACCTAATAGGCTAGCATGTGATGAGACCCCCTATCCTCTGACTAGGTCTTGTTTTATTATTTTTATGGGTCCCTCTTGTTTCTTGCTAAGAAGATTTTTACTTCTTTCTCGAGGATCCCTAGGCGAAGCATCTCCGGGTTTTATTTTTAGGATTTTATCTTTTTCCAGCTGCTTTTACCTTCTGGGCCTTTAGCCCCTTCTTCCCACAAGGTAAGGTGCAACCCTTAAATTATTGGCCAACCCAATGC
The DNA here is from genome assembly GCA_000966675.3 of Picea glauca. Taxonomy (NCBI): domain Eukaryota; kingdom Viridiplantae; phylum Streptophyta; class Pinopsida; order Pinales; family Pinaceae; genus Picea; species Picea glauca. The sequence continues at coordinate 11,741 of JZKD02S2089406.1, read as the reverse complement.
CCAGACCAGTGTAAAGGGATAGACGAGCGGGAAGTAAGATGGAAAGTGGTAAGTATGACGGGAGCGGACGATGACTTTTTAGAAATCCCCCCAGTGGCAACTCAAAACCTATGGGAACAAGCTTACTAGGGCATCATGTCATTCCCCCCATACATGGTCAAGTGGATAAGTATAAGATCCAAGCACCCGTTAGGAACAAAAAGAACTAAATACACATATTCAAAGGTTTTGAGGATCAGAGTGACACATACCATGATACTCGGACTCATTACATCATGGAGCAAGATCCATCTCTGCTATAGGACCAGACCGAGGTGATGGATGTTGCTACCGCTGACAAGGCGAAGGCGATGAAAAAAAGAAAAGATGGGGCCTCCAGGGCCATGCTCAAGTCGATTTGGCTCTTGGTACTCCATGTCTAGGACTTGTGGGCCTCGAGACATAATCTCCTTAGTTATCCCTAAAATGGGGGATAACATCTGGCTCCAACTCGGGGACATGTGTTGATCCAGGAGGCTCCTCAGGTCCAAAAAATGCTCAAAAATGAAAGTTCTCATAATTGAATGAAACCAATTCCATTACAACCGGCTCGTCCCTCTGATTTCGACCATATATTTACTTTCTCAAACGAACGATGTATGCGAGAGCTATCGCACTTTGATCGTTTTCCCAAACAGTTAAAAAGTCTGATTAGTGAGATTTGTGTGGTTGGGATTTTCGGTTTTGATCGGAATAGCTACAGTTTTGTCAATAGATTGTCGACGTTTCGGATCCAAATCAGGATCCATCTTTAGGACAATGAGCCTGGGTTAAGAAGATGGGAAGCGTTGGTATAAATACTGGAAGTGTGGCAAGGATTTAGGTGTCGCCTAGGTTTTTTTGTAGAATTATTTAATAAATTAAATTGTTTGCTAATAATTTTAGGGTTTATTAATTTGTTTATTTACTTGCTAAAAAGTCAATAGGTCAACTGGAAAAAGTCAATGATGATGTCAGCACGACGTCCTGTTGATGTCATCATGTTGACATCATCAAAGTGACATGTGGCAGCACAACAACAAGGTGACTGGGCAGTGACAGGGACCAATCCCACTTCACCAAGTGGAACATAGTGGACCAATACAGAGTTGACAAGTGGCATCATTGAGGACCAATGAAAGGGTGCCATGTGGCCCAAACATGGGCTGCCACGTGGCACCCCATCACCAGTTGAATGGAAAAAATTATTTTGGAGCTCATGGGGTTCGACCCCATGACCTATTGGTAGAGAAAATGACTTGAGAAATGAACAAATGCCAATGCACCAACATAATTGGTTGTGATTTAAAACCCACTTTATTTTTAATAAAGTGCATGTATTAAGTGTTGGGGCGGAAAGGGGCTGGGGCTAAACCCCATCCCACGGTTTATTTGGTACCTGTGACCACTGTACAAAGGGGTGTGGGCACCTATGACTAACCAACAAGCGTGCGGAGTTAGCACCTTTCCACCAAACGAGGCGGGGGTTGGAACCATGGGTAAGGCGCATTGTTTGGGGACTTGATCCTATTATGAAATGACCACATGACCTAGTTTTTCGGGCTAGAGACCAGCGCACAACCCTTTGGGCTGGCGCTTGGCCATATGTAGTATGCATGTGACCAAGAAATGGGGGCACGCGTTGGGTATAATGGGCTTAGCCCTATATTTATTCAAATGTGGGTTTTTCGCTATATGTTAGTGGTTTTNCAACAACAAGGTGACTGGGCAGTGACAGGGACCAATCCCACTTCACCAAGTGGAACATAGTGGACCAATACAGAGTTGACAAGTGGCATCATTGAGGACCAATGAAAGGGTGCCACGTGGCCCAGACATGGGCTGCCACGTGGCACCCCATCACCAGTTGAATGGAAAACATTATTTTGGAGCTCATGGGGTTCGACCCCATGACCTATTGGTAGAGCAAGTGACTTGAGAAATGAACAAATGCCAATGCGCCAACATAATTGGTTGTGATTTAAAACCCACTTTATTTTTAATAAAGTGCATGTATTAAGTGTTGGGGCGGAAAGGGGCTGGGGCTAAACCCCATCCCACGGTTTATTTGGCACCTGTGACCACTGTACAAAGGGGTGTGGGCACCTATGACTAACCAACAAGCATGCGGAGTTAGCACCTTTCCACCAAATGAGGTGGGGGTTGGAACCATGGGTAAGGCGCATTGTTTGGGGACTTGATCCTATTATGAAATGACCACATGACCTAGTTTTTCGAGCTAGAGACCAGCGTACAACCCTTTGGGCTGGCGCTTGGCCATATGTAGTATGCATGTGACCAAGAAATGGGGGAACGCACTGGGTATAAGGGGCTTAGCCCTATATTTATTCAAATGTGGGTTTATCGCTATATGTTAGTGGTTTTTTTATTGATTTTAAGCCTGTTAATGGAGATTTTTGTTCAGTTTTGGGGGATATTGGGCTCTTTTTGAGGCCAGATCTTGGGGGGAAGTTGGGAGATGATAACCAACCCCAGATATATATAAACCAGGCTTATTGAGCTTGAGAGGGTACTTTTGTATGCAGGGAATGTGAAGAAGAGTTGGAGTTTTGAGCCCATTTCTCATGTTTTGAGGGGCATTTTGTCATGTTTTTTAGAGGAGTTTGTTGAGGCATGTATGTATCTTAACAAGGAGGTATTGTACAGCAGATCAGAATCCTTTTGTAACATCAAAGAGCCATTGTCAATAGAACTTGAGCATTTGAAGAGCAATAAAGAGGTCCTCCACTTGAAAGCGGGCCCAGAGACGGCCAAAGATTGGTGAACTTTGTTAACAAGTTCTTGTGTCTACTTCTCTTTCTTGTTTTGTTGTTATCTTCTCTTATTTGCAGCATAGTTTATGATAATTGAACTCTTTAATCATTGATGAGCATAAAGTAAATGTCATAATTTTTATTCCGCAACAATTTGTAGAATTTATGTATTTCACATTCTTATCGATCTTATGCATAAAGTATATAAACTTAACTTGTAGTTTTGTCAGTAAAACCTCTCATTTTTGGATCAAGTTTATGGTATTAGAGCATTTGGTTTTGAAGGTTTGAAAGGAATTGCAAGCATTGGATGTTCACCAGAGCCAAACTCAAGCGAGCAGAAGGCCAAATTGAGGCTTTTAATCCAGATATTCAAATAAGACCTCATAAACAAGAGATGTCTTCATCGAGGAAGCTAGGTCCTTATGAGTCTGAGGACGATTTCTTCGATNTTCTTCCCACAAGGTAAGGTGCAACCCTTAAATTATTGGCCAACCCAATGCCCAGACCAGTGTAAAGGGATAGACGAGCGGGAAGTAAGATGGAAAGTGGTAAGTATGACGGGAGCGGACGATGACTTTTTAGAAATCCCCCCAGTGGCAACTCAAAACCTATGGGAACAAGCTTACTAGGGCATCATGTCATTCCCCCCATACATGGTCAAGTGGATAAGTATAAGATCCAAGCACCCGTTAGGAACAAAAAGAACTAAATACACATATTCAAAGGTTTTGAGGATCAGAGTGACACATACCATGATACTCGGACTCATTACATCATGGAGCAAGATCCATCTCTGCTATAGGACCAGACCGAGGTGATGGATGTTGCTACCGCTGACAAGGCGAAGGCGATGAAAAAAAGAAAAGATGGGGCCTCCAGGGCCATGCTCAAGTCGATTTGGCTCTTGGTACTCCATGTCTAGGACTTGTGGGCCTCGAGACATAATCTCCTTAGTTATCCCTAAAATGGGGGATAACATCTGGCTCCAACTCGGGGACATGTGTTGATCCAGGAGGCTCCTCAGGTCCAAAAAATGCTCAAAAATGAAAGTTCTCATAATTGAATGAAACCAATTCCATTACAACCGGCTCGTCCCTCTGATTTCGACCATATATTTACTTTCTCAAACGAACGATGTATGCGAGAGCTATCGCACTTTGATCGTTTTCCCAAACAGTTAAAAAGTCTGATTAGTGAGATTTGTGTGGTTGGGATTTTCGGTTTTGATCGGAATAGCTACAGTTTTGTCAATAGATTGTCGACGTTTCGGATCCAAATCAGGATCCATCTTTAGGACAATGAGCCTGGGTTAAGAAGATGGGAAGCGTTGGTATAAATACTGGAAGTGTGGCAAGGATTTAGGTGTCGCCTAGGTTTTTTTGTAGAATTATTTAATAAATTAAATTGTTTGCTAATAATTTTAGGGTTTATTAATTTGTTTATTTACTTGCTAAAAAGTCAATAGGTCAACTGGAAAAAGTCAATGATGATGTCAGCACGACGTCCTGTTGATGTCATCATGTTGACATCATCAAAGTGACATGTGGCAGCACAACAACAAGGTGACTGGGCAGTGACAGGGACCAATCCCACTTCACCAAGTGGAACATAGTGGACCAATACAGAGTTGACAAGTGGCATCATTGAGGACCAATGAAAGGGTGCCACGTGGCCCAGACATGGGCTGCCACGTGGCACCCCATCACCAGTTGAATGGAAAACATTATTTTGGAGCTCATGGGGTTCGACCCCATGACCTATTGGTAGAGCAAGTGACTTGAGAAATGAACAAATGCCAATGCGCCAACATAATTGGTTGTGATTTAAAACCCACTTTATTTTTAATAAAGTGCATGTATTAAGTGTTGGGGCGGAAAGGGGCTGGGGCTAAACCCCATCCCACGGTTTATTTGGCACCTGTGACCACTGTACAAAGGGGTGTGGGCACCTATGACTAACCAACAAGCATGCGGAGTTAGCACCTTTCCACCAAATGAGGTGGGGGTTGGAACCATGGGTAAGGCGCATTGTTTGGGGACTTGATCCTATTATGAAATGACCACATGACCTAGTTTTTCGAGCTAGAGACCAGCGTACAACCCTTTGGGCTGGCGCTTGGCCATATGTAGTATGCATGTGACCAAGAAATGGGGGAACGCACTGGGTATAAGGGGCTTAGCCCTATATTTATTCAAATGTGGGTTTATCGCTATATGTTAGTGGTTTTTTTATTGATTTTAAGCCTGTTAATGGAGATTTTTGTTCAGTTTTGGGGGATATTGGGCTCTTTTTGAGGCCAGATCTTGGGGGGAAGTTGGGAGATGATAACCAACCCCAGATCTATATAAACCAGGCTTATTGAGCTTGAGAGGGTACTTTTGTATGCAGGGAATGTGAAGAAGAGTTGGAGTTTTGAGCCCATTTCTCATGTTTTGAGGGGCATTTTGTCATGTTTTTTAGAGGAGTTTGTTGAGGCATGTATGTATCTTAACAAGGAGGTATTGTACAGCAGATCAGAATCCTTTTGTAACATCAAAGAGCCATTGTCAATAGAACTTGAGCATTTGAAGAGCAATAAAGAGGTCCTCCACTTGAAAGCGGGCCCAGAGACGGCCAAAGATTGGTGAACTTTGTTAACAAGTTCTTGTGTCTACTTCTCTTTCTTGTTTTGTTGTTATCTTCTCTTATTTGCAGCATAGTTTATGATAATTGAACTCTTTAATCATTGATGAGCATAAAGTAAATGTCATAATTTTTATTCCGCAACAATTTGTAGAATTTATGTATTTCACATTCTTATCGATCTTATGCATAAAGTATATAAACTTAACTTGTAGTTTTGTCAGTAAAACCTCTCATTTTTGGATCAAGTTTATGGTATTAGAGCATTTGGTTTTGAAGGTTTGAAAGGAATTGCAAGCATTGGATGTTCACCAGAGCCAAACTCAAGCGAGCAGAAGGCCAAATTGAGGCTTTTAATCCAGATATTCAAATAAGACCTCATAAACAAGAGATGTCTTCATCGAGGAAGCTAGGTCCTTATGAGTCTGAGGACGATTTCTTCGATTCTTTTCAATTGATGAAAGCCATGGTAGAGGAACTTTACCATGAAAGAGGACAACGAAGAATTCCAAAGGTTGAAGAAGGTGAATCTTCTGAAAAAGAAGAAGGAGAAGTTGGAGGTGGTGGGCCTTCAGAACCTTCTTCCCCTTCATCCTCGTCATCTACAAGTGAAGCAAGTGTACATTCCTCCAAGGATAAGCAACCTAAAAAAAATCATCATTCTTCTGATATGCCTTTATTAAAGCTTCATGTAAAGTTTAATTTACCCACTTATGATGGTGAATTAGATGCAGAAAAGCTAGATAATTGGGTTAGACAGCTTGAAGTCTGTTATCGCTCAGTTTGTAGTTTAGGTCAAGTAGCTAAAAGGTAAGACTCAAACTGGCGTAACAGGAGCTTCCCCACCCACTGTCACCTCGATGGGGGGCTCTTTCTATTTAGGGTGGCTAAACCCAAGGGAGACGTCCCTGGCAATTTGGGGTTTTGAAAGGTAAATGCTTAAGGATTAAGGCACGTTTTCCCTTCACAGATTACCGCTAAGAAGATAGTCAGATGAAGAAGAACCACGGGAGAGGCACCTGCTTGCGAGACAAGACAATAATGATACTAGTACATGCAACAGTGGTTAATACTTCATTAATAAATGACTATCAATATTCAATGTACATGAGCATAAATAGCAGTAAATATTGATAAAGTCAATGTTTGCAATAATGGAAATGGAAAATTAAAGTCACTTGTCAATAAATACCAGAATGATATAGCATCCAATGAAAATGATCAATCCTTAAATTAACTCAATGCATTAAANTATATAAACCAGGCTTATTGAGCTTGAGAGGGTACTTTTGTATGCAGGGAATGTGAAGAAGAGTTGGAGTTTTGAGCCCATTTCTCATGTTTTGAGGGGCATTTTGTCATGTTTTTTAGAGGAGTTTGTTGAGGCATGTATGTATCTTAACAAGGAGGTATTGTACAGCAGATCAGAATCCTTTTGTAACATCAAAGAGCCATTGTCAATAGAACTTGAGCATTTGAAGAGCAATAAAGAGGTCCTCCACTTGAAAGCGGGCCCAGAGACGGCCAAAGATTGGTGAACTTTGTTAACAAGTTCTTGTGTCTACTTCTCTTTCTTGTTTTGTTGTTATCTTCTCTTATTTGCAGCATAGTTTATGATAATTGAACTCTTTAATCATTGATGAGCATAAAGTAAATGTCATAATTTTTATTCCGCAACAATTTGTAGAATTTATGTATTTCACATTCTTATCGATCTTATGCATAAAGTATATAAACTTAACTTGTAGTTTTGTCAGTAAAACCTCTCATTTTTGGATCAAGTTTATGGTATTAGAGCATTTGGTTTTGAAGGTTTGAAAGGAATTGCAAGCATTGGATGTTCACCAGAGCCAAACTCAAGCGAGCAGAAGGCCAAATTGAGGCTTTTAATCCAGATATTCAAATAAGACCTCATAAACAAGAGATGTCTTCATCGAGGAAGCTAGGTCCTTATGAGTCTGAGGACGATTTCTTCGATGCTTTTCAATTGATGAAAGCCATGGTAGAGGAACTTTACCATGAAAGAGGACAACGAAGAATTCCAAAGGTTGAAGAAGGTGAATCTTCTGAAAGAGAAGGAGGAGTTGGAGGTGGTGGGCCTTCAGAACCTTCTTCCCCTTCATCCTCGTCATCTACAAGTGAAGCAAGTGTACATTCCTCCAAGGATAAGCAACCTAAAAAAACTCATCATTCTTCTGATATGCCTTTATTAAAGCTTCATGTAAAGTTTAATTTACCCACTTATGATGGTGAATTAGATGCAAAAAAGCTAGATAATTGGGTTAGACAGCTTGAAGTCTGTTATCGCTCAGTTTGTAGTTTAGGTCAAGTAGCTGAAAGGTAAGGGTCAAACTGGCGTAACATGAGCTTCCCCACCCACTGTCACCTCGATGGGGAGCTCTTTCTATTTAGGGTGGCTAAACCCAAGGGAGACGTCCCTGGCAATCTGGGGTTTTGAAAGGTAAATGCTTAAGGATTAAGGCAAGTTTTCCCTTCACAGATTACCGCCAAGAAGATAGTCAGATGAAGAAGAACCATGGGAGAGGCACCTGCTTGCGAGACAAGACAATAATGATACTACTACATGCAACAGTGGTTAATACTTCATTAATAAATGACTATCAATATTCAATGTACATGAGCATAAATAGCAGTAAATATTGATGAAGTCAATGTTTGCAATAATGGAAATGGCAAATTAAAGTCACTTGTCAATAAATACCAGAATGATATAGCATCCAATGAAAATGATCAATCCTTAAATTAACTCAATGCATTAAATATCATCACATGCTCATATACATGCAATTGTTGTGTCAAATATACTAGAGGTGGCGTCTGCTTTCTTCTAGGGTTAGTATAATAGACAAAGAGGTCAACGTTTTGCAAATAAGCCAATGAAATTTATCAATACATCAATGTCTATCATTAGATGACCAAGCCACATTATTTTCTATCAACCCAAAGCTTAATAAAGGCATGATGTCATCATTTTCTGCTAGGTTAGTAGACATTAGGGTTAGTTAGGGTTTCAAATTTNGAAAAGACTCTTTTCAATTTGAATGGCCATGTTGTGAGCTTCTGCAAGTGTTTTTGGATTCTTCTTATTTAGAAGGAAGCTCAAATGTCCTTGAAATCCATTAGTATAGAGGTAAACGAGGTACTTGTCTTCAGGACGATGGCTTTGAGGAATATGGTAAAGCAACTTATGGAACCTAGCCCCAAAAGCTCTGACAATCTCATGCTCTGTTTTTTTTATGCCTTCAAGCTCTTTCAACAATAATTGTATATCTTCTATTTTCATGGTCCATTTTGCAAGGAAAATTTCTTCAAAAAGGTCCATAGAAGTGATGCTGGCAGCTGGAAGATGATCATACCATCTTTTTTCCTCTCCATGCAAAGAGGCATAGAAAAGTTTCATCACCAAGTCTTCAGCCTCGTCATTGATAGGGAAGTATTGAAAGAACTCCCAAAATCTTCTCATGTGAGACTTGGGACACTCTCCATGGATGCCATCAAATCGAGGGAGGAAATCCTTATAGAGAGGAGACATTTTTCTGGGATATCCTGGGATTTTAATCATGTCCAAAGGCTTGTAGTTCCCTGGATCCCATTGTGAATTCATAGTTGGCTTCATCATCAGTGGAGTCGCCAGATAATTTGCTTGAAACTATCAAAGAAAAAGGGGAAAAACACCCTAGTGGAGTCGCCAGGTAAGATTGTAAGAAAAGGTCTATGAGGCAAGGCTTACCGAAAAGGTTTGTCGTTTGAGGAAGATTGACTTAGTGTTCCCCGACAACGGTGCCAAAATTTTATCGCTCAATTTGTAGTTTAGGTCAAGTAGATGAAAGGTAAGGGTCAAACTGGCATAACAGGAGCTTCCCCACCCACTGTCACCTCGATGGCGGGCTCTTTCTATTTAGGGTGGCTAAACCCAAGGGAGACGTCCCTGGCAATCTGGGGTTTTGAAAGGAAGAGGCTCAAAGGAATAAGGCTAGTTTCCATTTCACAGATTACCGCCAAGAAGATAGTCAAATGAAGAGTAACCACAGGAAAGGCACATGCTTGTGAGACAAGACAACAATGAAACTAATACATGCAGTAGTTGTTAGTACTTCATAAATCAATGACTATCTATATTTCAATGTATATGAACATATATAACAGTAAATATTGACGAAGTCAATGTTTTCAATAATGTCAATGGCAAGATAAAGTCACTTGTCAATAAATACCAGAATGATATAGAATCCAATAAAAATGATCAATCCTTGAATTAACTCAATGCATTAAATATCATCAAATGCTCATATACTAGAGGTTGTTGCGTCACTATGCTAGAGGTGACGTCATCGTTTCCTAGGGTTAGTATGATAGACAAGAAGGTCAACGTTTTGAAATTTTAGTCAATGAGAATCATCAATACACCAATGTCTATCAATGGATGACCAAGCCAGAGTATTTTCTATCAACCAAAAGCTCAAACAAGGCATGACGTCATCATTAATTGCTAGGTTAGTAGACGTTAGGGTTAGTTAGGGTTTCAAATTTGAGAGTTTTTGAAAGGTTGTTTTGGAATACAAGCTCAACGTTGGAGAGAAAAACCAGTGCCTTAGGGTATTATGGAGTCAAAAACAAGGGCAAGATCTCGGGAGGATCAAAATCTAAAGAATAGAGAGTTAGGTTCTATGGTGCTGCAATGGCAGGGCCCTAGAATCAAAACCCTAAGGGGAGGAGGCTCATTCCGGTGTTGCTTAAGCAAGGCCTCATGCTCCTCCCTCTTTCCTTAAATATCCTTGGCAAAATGTCTAGCTTCAAAACACAAATCTAAGGGAGAAAGGTGTTGCAAGAGAAAGGCCCTTCAAACCCTAAAAAGTCAAAACCCTAGGTGTAGAATCAACTAGGCCTAGGACGTCTCCTTTCTTCAATCTNATCCTCCTTAATCAATGGCTAAAACAAGTTTCTCTAGCATGGGGACATATAGCAAGGACCTACTTGTGTGCTTGCTACCTAGGGTTTCAAGATTAAGCAATATAATAGCAATACATTAACAAATGCAAGAGATTTAACCTACAACCATTCATTCAAGAAGTTTTGCATGAAAAATACACTTACAAATCATGAAGAATGTTCATCAAACCTTAGTTGTAAACCTTCCAATGAGAGAAACACCATAACATGCCAAGAAAATCCTCCAAACAAGAGTTGCGCCTCACTTCCAAGAGCCAAAATAGCAAGACAAAAGACTAAAGTGAATCTCTCACAAGAGAGTGAGTTATGTTATGTCTAAAATGAGGTCTAACGTCCTTTATTTATACCAATCTTATGACCTTTAATTATAAAAATAGGTCATTAAAACAACTGACAAGGCTGACTAAGAATTTTACACCGTTTTTACATTAATCTGCTAAAAAATGTCACAATATGAGCAAAAAGGGGGACGTCAGACCCTTCTGAGGGAGACGTTGGCCCTTTTTGGGCAAGCACAGCATCCAGAGACCAAAACGTTGGCCCTTCTAGGGATCCTCCAAGCCGCCACACGTGCCAAATGATCCCATCACACTGCCACACGCTCCAGACAACGTCCAGCTGCCTCAGGTGACATCCTGTCCATCAAAAGAAAACGTCCATCTGCAGTGGGTGATCCCCTCTGGGCTGGGCTCTGCGAAAGTGTCATGGGTGGAACGTCCTTCTTCCTTCCCGTGCAATGGCTCATCACAACGTTGTCCTGTCTCTACCATCTGAACAACCATCTGATGGGCTCTTCAACCCCATGGAGGTCCGAGCTAATCATATCCCCATGTGTACCGGTCCACTGGTACCTGTCCGCCGTGCATGGTCCTGCACATCAAAAACAACGCTCTCCATGGGCTCATCGGTCCTCAGGATCATAGCAATGTCAATCATATTTCATCATTAAATTTATCAAATAAATGCATGAAATCCCTAGCATATCATCTAAGAGCTCAAAGATGTTACACATATCTACTATAGAAAGTTGAAGAAACCAACAGAATAACCTATTGGGATAATATCCACAAGAAAAGGAAAGTTTCCACAGAGGATCATTCAAGCCATGTATATGAAGTGGTATGGTCTAGGGATGTCCAGTCATAGTAAGACCAGGGGTAGGTGTTGTCCATGGGTGCCTTTGTAGGAGGCGAGTTGTACCTGTCATGGATGCACTTTTTCCAAGCCCCTTTTATTTTCCTTTATTTTTATTTATTTCTTTTCTTTCTTTTTACTTCAAGGTCTGACCAGAGGACACTGCCTTGGCGTGGTGACCAGAGCTGACAGTGTTACCCACTGGTATTTTCGCAGAAA
>JZKD02S2089395.1:21435-34358 GCA_000966675.3 Picea glauca | reverse complement strand
CATGGGTCCTCCAACCATTCTTCTAGGATAACTCAATCCGCAAAGTGTCTTCCCGTGAGGGATTTCACCACAAGGGGACCACTTTGGAGTTCATCCATTTGTTCACCTTATTAATCATGATAAGACAATAATGATTCATCTATACATTTTTCAAGAATGCATCATATACCAATGAAACCACATCAATCCATCTTCATCATGTATCAATGATAACTCATTGATCCATATTCATCTATGCATTCTCATCAAGGATGATCCATCTTCATCATATCAATGAAAACTCATTGATCCATCTATGCATTCTCATCAAGGACAATACATATTACATTACATCAATCATCAATCAATCAATCACTTGACATCAATCAATGGAATCAATCAATCAAACCATTGGCATCAATGACAACATGATCCAACACACATAGTGTGAAAAAAAGTCTTGTTAGTATATCCTGCCAACATTGTGGTGATTGTCAATTTACCACCAAGAAAATCAATACGCCAGTTGAGAGAAACATTGGGACATACAAGCTACTACAGAAAATTTATAAAAGGGTATGCACAGATTACTGTACCTATGAAAAAATTGTTAAAGAAGGAGACTAAATTTCTGTGGAGTGAATATTTTCAACAAGTTTCAGACACCCTAAAAGAAAAGATGGTAGAAACATTGATTCTAGTATTCTCATCTTGGGAAAAGACGTTCCATGTGCATGTAGATGCACCAGCTATAGAACTTAGAGAATTTTTGTTGCAGCCAGGAGAAGGGAATTTGGATCATCCTATATCATTTGCAAGTAGATTTTTTTTTGAATCAGAGCAGAACTACAACACCACAGAAAGAGACGGCCTAGATATGGTCTATGCACTTCAGAAGTTTAGACATTACTTATTGGGAAAACACTTTAAGATGTTCACAGATCATTCAACCCTCTAATAGCTAGTCAACAATCCAGTGTTGGGGGGGAGGATCTATAGATGGATATTTTTATTTCAGGAATTTGACTTTGAAGTGATATTCAAACCAGGGAAGCTAAATGCAAGACCTAATCTCCTGTCAACAGTAACGAATGGAGAAGAACCTAGAAATTTGGAAGACAACTTCCTTGATGCACAATTATTTCCATTCTAAATAGTTGATGAATAATTTGTTGATATTATTGAATACTTGAGTACAGAGATAGCACCACCAAATTTTAACATAGTGCAGAAGAAAAATTGGTAGTCAAAGATGCAGACTATCAACTCATTGTTTGACACTTATACAAAATGGGCACAAACAATATTCTGAGAAGATGTATACTAGAACATGAAAGGCCTATAATTTTGACAGAATCTCATGAGGGAATAGATGGAGGACACTATGCAGGAAAATATATCGCGCAGAAGGTATTGCGTGCAGGACTATGGTGGCCAAAAATTCATAGAGATGCTAAGGACTATTTCCATAGATACGATTTCTATCAGAGGGTTTGTAAAATTAATAGAAGGGATGATATGCCCCTAAGACCACAAGTAACATTACAGGTACTTGAAAAATGGGGAATAGACTTTGTGGGACCAATTAACCCACCAACAAAAAGGTCAGGAGAAAGTCATATCACTACTACAACATAATACTTAACAAGATGGGAAGAAGCACCACTAGTAAAATATTGCAGTGCAGAGACAACAACACACTTCTTGTTTGAGAAAGTGATCACTAGATTTGGTTGTCCAAGGATTTTGAGGAGTGATCGAGGTACTCACTTTATTAATAATACTATCAATGCTATGACTGAGGAGTTTGAATTCTATCATCAGAAGAGTACACCATACCATCCTCAAGCAAATGGAATAGTAGAAGCCTTCAATAAGATCTTGGAGAATGCTCTGAAAAAGATTTGCAATGTCAACAGGGATGATTGGGACTTGAAAATACCAACATTACTATGGGCATACAGGAATACATGTAAGAAGATGACAAGGAAAACACCATTTAGGTTAGTGTATGGGAAAGAAGCAGTGGTACCACTAGAATTTTTGGTATCGAGTCTGCGCGTAGAAGCAATCACTAACATGAAAGAAAGAGACGCAGTAAAGGAAAGGATAAATAAACTAATGGAGATGGAAGAAGATAGGATTTTGTTAGGATTTCAACAAGAAGTATAGAAAGCAAGAGAAAAATATTGGCATTATAGACATATCAAGAGGAAGATTTTCAAGGAAGGAGACCTAGTCTTTCTCTATGACAATAAATTTTTGCAATATCCTGGTAAGTTTAGAATGCATTGGATAGGGCCCTATGAAGTAAATATTGTCATAGATGGGGGATATGTATAGATAAATAATCTCACAGGAGAAGAGGTGAAAGGAATGATAAATGGGATTCAATTGAAACTGTACAGGGACAGTCGACCTCCTAGCACTTACAAATTATAGCGTAGTAAGCAACATGTACATATTGTATGTAGTAGGTGTTAAAAAAAATAAAAAGGACAGAAATCCATAAAAAGAATAAATGTAACAAAAATACAAAAATATAGGAGAAGATTAGAAGCTTTGATGTGATAGATTTATTAGCACTAACAATGCACCGCAGAAAAACCATTGTTGACGACACTACACGGTGAAATATAGTTGACAGACACGAAAAATGGAGGGTGCAGGAAAAAGTGAAAAAGTGACAACTGTTAGTGCAACACAACTATCATTTCGTTGTCTCACTATAAAGTCTAAAAGGGGGGAAATATGGTCATTTGTGTTTTTTCACTAAGGAGATGAGCGAAGAGAGAGAGTCAAGTGTGAAAGAGTGTAAAGTGATAACAACAAGTGGAGATTTATGGTCAACAGTTTGAATTTAGCAGAATGTCACCATCGAGAGTTAGAGTGCCAAGAAGAATCGATCAGAACATGATAAGTAGTGCTCGAGTAACTGAAACATGAATGCATAAGATGCCCACAGTCATGGATATGGACGAGATTCACACGTCAAAATATGAGCCTACTACCATGCACATAGAGGAGTAACAAAACCAACCACAGGAGGCCGAATAGCTAGAGGAGGACGCAGAAAGGACATAATATGATGCATCCAAGGGAAAAGGACTGCAATAGGGAGAATAGGCCATGGGTTCAACACAACAGAGGCTACAACTAGAAGAAGAGTAGGAAACAGAGTGTCAAGACATACCAAAGGTATGGATGTCGTACCCGAAAGGGAAGAAGAAGGCGTGAGCAGAGAGAGTGTGAAAGGCGTACAATGTGCATAAGCAAAATTGGCCATAGTGATTCCCAATATCCCTGAGGGAGTAAAATCCTATGATGAAATGGTGGGAGGAGTAGATACCATGAAATACTCCAACCATGATGTGGCTGACACAGTAAAATTCCCATATTTGGTGCCAAAAAATTATTTGGAGAGCAGGAGAGAAGTCCCATCAAGCCCACCACTTTTGGATCCTACATAGTGGATCCTAGGGATATACAACACAGAAATTATGAATTTACTGGATATACCGCACTTCGAGCATGGTAAAAACATCAATGGATGTGTCAAGTAACTCCTAGAAAGGGTACATGGAGGGATTTTATGGATGGATAGGCTAGTTCCTATCAATTTTGATCTGATCGTAGAAATCATGGGGCTACCCATAGATGGGGAGAAGCCATAAAAGTATTTAGAAGATAAAACAAAGGCAAAATCCATTTCTAATGAAATCAAAGCAAAGTATGGTGCGGAGAAAGGTAATAGGTGAATCAGGATCAGTGACATAAATGATCCTGTGATGAGATTTGCAACCAGAATGTTAGGTTGCAAGCTAATGCGCAAGTGTATAAAGGAGGAGGTACCCGCAGGCATAGTAGCAGTTGTAGCGCAATGCATGAAGGGGAGCTCGATGAGCTGGGGCCCTTATCTACTGAAATCCTTCTTGGAATATTGCAAGGACACACAAGATTTAGGTTATGAGTTCCACTACTCCTAGTTACTCATCCTCATTTCATTTTTAGGATGGAAAGAACCTACATACAATGTGTTCATGAAAAGAATAGGAAAGTGTGGCAAAAACATGGAGAATTTCCCCAAAAACTATCCAGGATTTTGGACAGATAGAAAATATCCAAGCATCGTGCTATAGTATGTGGCTATAGGAAAAGAGGGATCTAGACAAAGAGTGGCTATAGTTGAATTACTGCATAATGATGCGATATATATAGATGGAATTCCAAGAGTGTTATGAAGAGTGGAAAACGCCAATGATCCCAAAGATAGTGCCAGGAGGACAAACTAGCACACAAGCCAGAACAGTCCCTGCGTAGTAGAAAGGCACAAATGGTGCGAGAAAAAAGAAAACGAAGACATGATTTCAAGAGGGGGGAAGCAGTCCCATACAAAAGAAAAGTAGGACAAATAAGAAATCACAACGTAGTTCTACATAAGGACGATCGCGCAAATGACAGGCACCAAGAGGAATGACAGAACAAGTGTGCGGAGAAGAATTACAAACAGAGGAACAAGAGATATATATGGAGGAAGAAATGGCACATAACACATGCATGGATACATAGATGTTTGAGACATGTGATCCATCAAAGGCCCAAAGAAAGATAACAGGGGAGCAAGCAAGTGACTCCATGAAGAAGGTGAAATCCCATAGAAAACCAATTGAAACATCACTGATAGAAGATGATGTGGATTTGATAGCCACGACAGTGGAAGATCAACTGTCATAGGTGTGGGAAAATGTCGAGAATCATTGGGCTTCAATTCTGGAGAAAATATAGAAGGCAAAAACTGCACTGGAGCAGTTGAAGATATGAGTAGAACAATAATAGAAGGACACACCAGTGAAGGCTAGGGAAGGAGTCCCTACTCAAGAAACAATGGAGATCATAGCGCATGTGAACACCAAATTTATATTAACACCTAAGATTTTATTTCTTGATGAGGAGACAACGCAGAATCCCTTAAAAGACATTGCTACAATGTACTTGTCTTTTCCCAGGATTCCAAGAAAGGAGTTGTATAAATTACAGGTCAGCGTCGCACAGGAGATTCAGTCCAGAGAAAGGTCTGACGCAGCGAATTTACAGATAGCATAGGAGGAGAATACTATATTGAAGGAAGTCATCATCCAAGAAGGATAGGAGAAAAATATATCACAACAAAAAGTGGATGAGATGGAGAACTAGATACATGTAGTATTTCAAGTCATCTCAGATAGCGCAGAATCAGAGGGAGTGTATTCATAAGAGAAGATGAGAAAGATAGCACATAATTTGCAACAATACAAAGACCAGATCAAGGAACTGGAGGAGTGTGCATTACCTACTACTCCTCCAAATGTCAGAGTGCAAAGAGAGTAGGATGCAACAACATCTGCAGAGAACATTGCACAAAATATATATAGAATGACAAAGATGTTAGTAAAGTGAACCCAGCTATGGACACAGCTACTAGAGGATGGGAGCCTACAAAAGGTGCAGGGGTAGGAAGATAAATTTCACGCATCAATGGAATATGTCAATCAGCAACAAAGGACAATGTCACTACTAGAGAATATCAAGACTGTCGTAAAAATGAAGAAACTACAGGCAGAGGAAAAAGTGGTGCAGGCACAGAAAATCGCAAGACACGTTTAGTTGGAGCCTCTACAAGAAAAGGAGGAGCACTTGGTTGTGGAGATCAATGCAGTGAAGGTGCACATCAAACAGATAGGCATGGAGGGGGGAGAGATATTAATACCTCCAATCACCATGTAGGTGGTAGACACCATGACAGAAAAGAGAAACCAAACTTAGGAGAAATGTCAGCGGATAGCATAGATTTATGACGCACTGGCACAGGAAGTGAAATTTGTTTGAGTCCGTGATTGACTTGGGACAAGTCACGATGTGAGTGTTGGGGGCCTATTGGCAAAGGCCAATTTTTGGAGAAATCGAAGAAGTTGTGAAGGAATTAAAGAAGCACCGGAAAACAGGGGAGCACACCGGAAATAAAGGAAAAGAAACGTCAGAAAAAATAGAAAAATCAACACGTAAGGGGAAAGAATGCAAGGAATGCATGAAGGAAAACCTAACCACATTAGGGTTATGGTTTTTGTAAGAGATTGTAATGGTTGATAAGTAAAAAATAAGTATAAATAAGTACCTAGGAGGTCTAGGTCAAGGTTCATGGGGTCGAGTTGGAGAATATTAGAGAAGACTATTTTTCTTGGCTAGGAGAATTATTGTAAGACCTTATATATTTTTTTAAGTTGTTGAGTTGTACGAGAGTCAAATAAATAGAACTTGAGGTTTAGATTGCAGGATGAGGAGCCTAGTGTAGTCTAGTGAGCCTCAAAGAGTTCATGGATTACGTTTCATGATTGTATAAACGAAATTGTAGTGTGTGCAACGCCATATATTGCAAAACCATAATAAAAGATCTTGTGAATCTAGATATTTATGGACGTATCCCAGGAGGGGGTGAAACACGGTAAAAATTGTGTTATGTGTTGTGATTCAGTGCATGTTTACTTTATGTAAGTAGTTAGTTGATGAATGAATCATTCTGTGAGATCTATTAATTGTTAGAGTTGTTAGAATGCATTCATCCACGTAATAGAGGAGTGGATATTAAGAATAATAGAAGGAACTACTAGATCAAGGATTAAGAATATGAAATGAAATCCCAGATCCCCACTCTTTCCTAGGTTGGAAGCATCTAATTATTGTAGTCACCCATATAAATATCTCGAGTGAGACTGCTTAATACATCATGTGTGTTGTGTTTCCTTCTGCTTTACCAGGAGGGTCGATAGTTTTAGAGGATTTGTTGGAAGCTTGTCCAGATCTGAACCTGGGTCATCCAAAGAGTAGGAAGAGAGAGAGATAACCAACACTCAGAATTACAATGTATTGAAAAAAGAGAAATAATTGAGTTATACTATCAGGAGAAGATTGTTGGATGATTATGTCATTGATGTTAGTTCAATGAATATGACAAGCCATAAAGACTTGAAGTAAAGTAATGAATAAACCTTAACATGAATTCTTTTTATATATATCATTATATTACTATAATAGGAAGCACCAATGGACAAAAAAAACCAAAAGAGAGGATATACAGGAAGAGAAGAAAGAAATCATATACAGACAACCCCAAACTAATATATACAACATCTTGAAAAAAGAATAAAATGGGAGAGAAATCACCAGAGACAGTTACCCTTAATATCAAGGATAAGAGAGAGAGAAAAATAATTAGAGAAAGATCAGAAGCATGAAGATCGAGAGAGATTGTTCAAAGAAGGTATATTGTCAGGGAGTTACTCTTTTCCATTGATATCAAAGGGAAAGAGAAAGATCATAAGCATGAGGATAGGGGGATCAGCCTCAAAGAGAGTTACCCTTTTCCATTGTTGTCAAAGGGGGAGAGAAACATGAGGTGATAAATATCGAAAGCAGTGTCACAGAGGGAGTATGATTGTTTCTATCAATGCCAAAGGGGTACATTGTTGGAAAGTTAGTTGTAATTGATGTCAACCCTAGATTTTAACCCTATTTGAAGTCCAAGAGATGGGTGTATTTGGATAAGTCTCTGAAGTAGTCCTCTTATGGTGTATCTCTAAGCATTGCCCTCATTGCTAGCGGGAAACTCCCCCCTTTAAATACACCAGGGTTTAAGATGTAGACATAGTGAATGACCATATAAAATTTAATCAATTATATATTCTACCCCAAACATACCAAAACTGATGTAATGAAAGCAATAAGAGAAGAGAACAAGTAGCTATACCTTTGATCTCACATCTAGTGATGATCTCCTCAAGATTGGTAGTTCCAATGACTGTACTTCTCCTCCCAAGGTTGACCTACATCCAAAGATAGGAAACAAGGACTACAATCATGCTATTATATTCATGAGTTAGGGTTAGATATTAAATTTTAAGTAAAAATCAATGAAAATACTCAAAACATCATCATTTGGGATAGGAAAATGTGATTCTTGTATTCATCGTATAAACATTACAACTTACAATCTGTGTTGGCCATCGTTCTGCAAACCTGGTCTGGGCTCCTCTTTACCATGCTCCAATTGCACCCTGAATGGACTTCTTATGTCAACCTTCCAATCACCTCAATGGAAGGGAATGGGTTGAATGGAGGAAGAAGGGGCTTATGAGGGAATGATGAGGCAATATCTCATAAAAGGCAGAAAAATATTGGGCAAGGAGGGGAAGTGAAATTGGGGAGAGTTTCAATGTTCTTATGATTTGATGTGAAATGAGACCCCAAAACCTCCTTTTATATGACAAAAGGATGGTTATTCGGTTGGGTGATGGGCTATAGAAGGTGGATTAGTTGGGAAACCTCCAATAGCCTATGAATTTCAACGAATTCCTTGCAAATTTTTAATTTCTGCAACTTTTGCAAGCATACGCGGGTTGTAATGGTCCATCAAGCGTATGTAAGCGAGCTATAGCAGTGCATAAAGTGTATGTACATGGGTTGTAATGGTGCAGGGCGCGTACATCTTCTAAAAAATGGTTTTTTTAAGAAGAGCTTCTCAATAGTGCTTTGGAAAAATATGCAAGTAAGAGGGCCAAGGCCATATATGCATGATTAGGGAATTTTAGGGATATAACACTCATGGGAAGACACTTTCAATAAGTCTACAAGAAGCCTTGTAAATATGGTTAAGTGGTTAAGAATCCCCATAGGTGTGTTCATGAAGCCCAAAGTTGTTTGAAGAAAATGAGTGTGAAGGACATTGTAAATGCATCCAAAACCCTTATAAATGGATAATCATTTTCATGTTGTTTCTAATGGTAGGTGGTACACCACGTGGTTACTCATGGTTGAGGAGATATTCCCTATTGAATATGGAATCCCCGAAGTATGGTTAAGAAGCCCTAAACAGTTGTAACAAGAAGTGACAAATCGACCCCAAATTAATTAAAAGAAGAAAATTTGTTGAAAAAAAAAAGTTACAAGTCGGCCCCATTTCAATGAATATTAAAATAAATATTGTGAATATTGTTGGTAAATTTGGCCTCAATGGAATAATCATTAAAAATTCAATTCAATTTTAATTTGGGTCAAGTCTGCCCTAAAAAGAGGGTGTCAAATCTAGTATAAATAAGGCACCTAGGAATTCTGATTTGTCACATTAACTCAAGTGATTTTTATCTGAGGTAACCAAGGATATATGAGGCAAATTTCAGAGGGAAGATGAAGTGAAGAAAGGAGAAATTCCAAGGGAGGATGAAGTCTTGTGATGGTGTGTTCTAAGGTATGTTATTTAAAGGTCATCTTACAATTTTTTCTATAACTATTTGTGTAGACTAATTCAAATAGTGAAACTTGGAGGTTGTTGAGAAGACATATCAAAGTACCTGTGGCAAAACGTTTATCTTCTGTTCATTGTATGTTAGGATATACACTCTTTGGAAGATAGGGTTTTTTACTAGTACTGAAACTAGTCTCAAACAGGTCTTCTATGAAAAACAGTCATAATGTCTTCATAGAGGATCCCAATTATATGAGACCAATTGAATTGTAAAGCATAACATCCATAGTATTTGTTTTGCGAGTTTCAAAACTAGATATCAAATATTCATCGTGTGGCATGCTCTACAAGTTTGTTCTCCAGAATAGGCCAAAATTCAACAAGGTCTTCCATTTTTTGTTGTAACGCCTTTTCAAGGATGATTCGAGTGAAACTTGGAGGAATTTCATAGATGTTATTGAAGAATATTGGGTACATGTTTCATACCTTTATTCATTATGGGTATGGAGTTATGCTTGTTTAAAGTTAAGGTTTTTGACTAATCCAAAACCTAGTCCTCGAAGATTGAGGTAAAGATTAATGAAGATGTTATTCTCTTGTTGTTGAAGTTGAGGAAGGTTTGCAGTTCTGTGATCACATACACCAAGTTTCTACATGACTAAAGGTATTAGTTCTATGTGTTTTATTTTGATGGTTATGGTATATTCTCAAGGCATATCTTGGATGGTATGGCACTTTTTCAAGGCATGCTTTTGGCATATGGTTTGAGGAGAATCTTGGATATTGGGAACATAGTTTGAGATGTACTTTGGTATTTGTTTACATGTTTGAGGAAAATATTTGTACATGGTTGATGGATTTTATGGCACATGTTAGAGTCATATCTTAGGACATGGTTTATTTATATGGTACATGCTTGTTACATGGATGATATGGCACATATATCTTAGCATATGATTTGATGCACAAATTGGTGACGGTCTTGGTGTATTATTTATGAGAGTGGATCTAGTCTTAATTATTATGTTATTGATGATGAGGTATCAGTATCAGTGACAGAGACAGCGACAGGTTGGATGATGATAGTGACAGGTTGATTATCAAGGATGGTGATTATCAGTGATAGGATGATTATTAGTGACACTGTCAATGATAGGTTTAGTCTACACTTATATTTTATGGGGGAAGGAAGGGGCAAGGAAAGGGGGTTGTAACCTCCTTCTGGTTGGAGCTATAGAATAAAGGGATTTGGAGATTCCTTCAAGTTGAAGCATGTAAATCAAATGGTCATAGCCTCTTGGTTGGAGCTAGTGAACACAGGGAGTTGTAGCCTCCTTCAGGTTGGAGCCTGTAAATCAGTGGGTTGGAGCCTCTTTGCAGTTGGAGCTGGAGAATTCAAGGAGTTGTATCTTCCTTCAGGTTGGAGCTTGTAAAGAGGTGGTTGGAGTATCCTTCTAGTTGGTGCTAGAAAATTTGGAATTTGGTGTTTCCTATGAATGCAATATTTGATACATAATAAATAATTATGTTTTTTTCTCCCATTTGGGTTTCCATGTAAAATAATGGTGTATTGTGTATTTGTGGTTATGATGTGATGCATTTTTTATGATATGTTAATTGCAATCATACTTGAATGGAATCATTGATCATTTAATGTTATGGTTGAAATTGGTAAAAAGTGTCCAATAATGATTCACCCCCCGCCTCTTAGTATTGGTGAATATTCCAACAGTGACCCAAAAATCTTGCAGAACCATCTATGCCAGTATTCTCCATCTTAAATGCAATTAATCCTTCCATGCATTAACCTACATGTCGTGATCTGCAAAGGTGATTCTTATCACGAACTTGTTATCCAAATAACTCATTGTTTGTACTTTTTTTGCCCATGGTAGAGTTGGAAATTAACGCATTAATGTTTTGATAGTGAAACAACTAAGTGTTAGACCTATATTTTATCATTCGTACTCTATGCCATTACTTCTCAAAGAATTTGAATTAGTATGTGTTAGTGTGGATTATAGTTTAAGTTATTTTAAGTTCGTCAGATAAAGAAATTAGCATACACGGTTATTTTTGTTAAGCTAAGTGAATTGTGTATTTCATAACCTGACAAAATCTTATGACACTATGAATTTTTTAGATCTTATGAATGGTAAATGTTGAAGGCTTTAGGACGTAGAGGAATAACAATTCCACCTCCAATCTCTGATCAAATAGAAAAAACAGATTCAGTCACCATATTAGATACCAGTCATGATATTGGACTTCAGAGATGTTATACTTGGGAGGAAATATATTATTTGTTTAGCAATTGAGATTTCCTAAAAGATGACCCAAGCATCAGGATATACTAGAACATAAAGAAAATTTGTATCCATGTTATTGTTTCCTACCCCACGATTATGCCATACAACAAGGTATCCAGGTGGGCATATGAGAATGTAAATGAATAGTCTCAAATTATTACCAACATAGAAGGGACTCCAATAGCCTTGTTGGTCACTGATAGTTTCCATCGAATATACCAACTACCGAAGCCCGATGTCTTCCTCAAAAAAGAATTCAAGGTAATATTTTCCAAGAATAATCCAAAGCTGGAAAACATTCTCCAAGACTGGTGGGAAGAAGATAGACCCTTTGTTACAAAGCTCAGCAGGGTATATAATACCCACTTCTTCAAGATGCCATATCAATTGTTGATAGCCATGATATGCAGATTATATGGGGAAGAAAGTTGTGCATATTTCAAGATCGAATGGATGACCATGGCACACTTGGTGGTGGAAATGGGAATACTTTTCAATTGGGCTCAAATTTTATCATCCAATATCATCATCAATGTCAAATACACATGCGCAGGAAAACAGACATGTTTTTATATCTCCTCCTTTATTATTGATGCAATTTGTTCCTATGTTCCTATCCAAAAGAAGAATTGGGAATGGAACCTTAATCTTTCCCCCATTCATGTGTATTGTTCTTATTTGTGGAGAATAAAATACTATGAACATTTTTATGATATTTGTGATTGTTTCAAAGCAGCATTATATCAACCATTTTTTTCCCAAACCCTTCAAAGGTTTTCATTAGAAGTTTTGGAAACCCTACAGGAAATCACAACCTAGTATGTGGAGAATAATTATAATTATATCATAGTTGTTTGTTGTACTACACCTCCCCATCTGTTGCACAGGTATATTTCAAATAATCTTTTATCCATGGAGGTGGCGTATCAAAAAGTATAAGCATGCATTATTATAAATCTACAAGCAAGGAACAAGAGAATTTAGCCCAGTTTCCCTACCAGATTAGGAAAATACATTGTAACCAATGTCCCTTATGTAAAGAAATAAGTAATTACCCTCAAAGAGATGATTTTGTGTACAAGAAATGCAGAGTTCTATTCATGGCAGTAGAACACTCTGATAAAGAAGACTCTGAAGAACAATATGAAGAAGCATATGAAGAAGAAATTGAAGAGGTAGAAGTTGAGTTTCAAGAATAATTAATGAGTGCCATAGAAGTTATCAAAAGAGAAAAGAATAAAAACAAGAAACTACAAGTAGAACTAGATAAGAAAAAAGACACTCAACAACTAGAACAAATGATTACAAAATTGAAGGTTCAAATAGAAGAAGATAAAAGAATTGAAGAAACACTCAAAGAA
>JZKD02S2089394.1:415366-427386 GCA_000966675.3 Picea glauca | reverse complement strand
GAGGAGAGAGAGAGAAGGGGGTGGGGCTGCACCAGAGTGGTATCAGAGATTGATTTTTCTCTCAGGTGGAGAGAAGGAGATACTTTGATACCAGAGTGGTATCAGAGCACATAATTGATTTTTGTAGTCAAGGGAGACAGAGTGCAATACTCTGTGGAGACTATTGCAAGGTGTGCAGGAGATGGTAAACAACCAGGTGGACTATAGGTAAAGTAGGATGACCACTGAAGTTCATAAATGTGGTCAAGGGGAAGTCTGTCCATGGAAAATAAAAGTGGAGATGGACAAGGAGAATAGTTAAATTCGAGCCAAGATGGAAAGGATAGAATTTAAGATGAAGAAGGAAGCAAAGGTGTGTTGGAGGTACCAATGGCCTTTGAAAAGGACATCTAAGTGGCATGTTCGAAAGTTTTTGGATCAAAGGAAATGACATGTGTTGAGGAGGTGGTTGATATATGTCGAAAACATCAATGGTGAGGGAAAAATATCTGGGAGGAATCTCGTAGGTTTTGAGGTGGGCAATAAGAAGGGATCAGTTGATCTCATAAACTTCGAGGAGGGTAGAGGAGACATACCGAATTTCCAAGTGGGAAAGGGAGAAGAGATGAGATCAGTTGAGAGTTCATGTTAGCAAGTGGTGTTGACAGATGAAGAGGATGCGAAAGAGAGGTCTCATCCATATGAAGATTCATGCGAAGTTTCAAGTCGAGTGGATGAAGATGATGACAAGTTGAAAAATTTCATCACAGAGGAGAAGGATTAGAGGAGTGTTATGGTCATTGGAGGAGTCGAGATATAATTGCCAAGTAGCTGAGGAGAGGCTAGCACAGATGTTGCAGGTTCAATAGAAGGAAAGACAATTAATATTGTCATGGAGAAGAAGAAACAGATATTGAAGTCTATCCCAACAGAAAGGGAGCACCCAGTTGAGTTACTCAATATGTTGGAGAAGGGGTTAAAGGCACTGGAGGATTGGTTGGATAGTCTGGAACTAGAAGGTGGTTGCCAAGAAACAACCATGCCAGAGAAGACACACCAACATGATTTACAGCTAGAGGAAGATGGAATAGAACCAGTCGAAGAACTGAGAGGGGTCAATATGTTAGAGGAGGTAGCTAGACAACAGTTCAATAAAAAGAATTCGGAATTGGAGTTTGCAGCAGAGTGGCCAGTCAATGTCACAAGGGAAAAAAGAATCATTGGAGATCAGGACGGCCTACCCATTGAGCGACGTGAATATTTGTCGCCGAGGAGACTAAACAAGTTGAGGCAACAGATGAAGTAGTTGGAAGAAGCCATAGAGGAGATACGAAAGCTTATGTTGAGGTCAGCAGAAGAAGCGGTCAACAAGGAAAAGTTGGAAAAAAAGGAACATGCACGAGCAACAAGGAAGATGAAGATGCAGGAGAAGAAATAACAAAAGCAAAGAAGAGGATCAGAAGGACAACTCTAGGATAAAGTTTAGGACCCAGGAGGATTTCAACAGAGCTAGGAAGCTCACGAGCAGGAGCTCATGAAATTTCCTAGCCGTGGAGTATGATGCAGGAGAATTTCTCCACCTCAGCATGTGCCAGCTGATTAGCATGAGTGGTGTGAATTCAAGGAAGGGAGAGGTATCGCCCTCTCATTTTTTCCTTCGAGAATCTAAAGTGTGATCAAGGAACTTAATGCTGATAGGATGGAAGATCTAGGTTGTTCCTTCACACAAGATGGAGATAAGTTTTCCATTAAGTGGTTGACGGTAGGAGGGATCTGTATCTGATTCGGATCAGATTTCCTTCATTGTAATCTGCCTTGTTACTTAGGTATTTTTAATGGTGATTAGAAACCACTAGTTTATCTTCGAGGGAATATCTTCAAGCCCCTATTGTATAAATATTTGTATTGTATGCCCGATATAATTTGCTGAAGTTTGATGAAAAATCATTGTAAGCCGAGTTGGAGAGGTTGATGAGAGTCGAGACTCAATTGTAGTCCAAACTCAAAACATTGTAAAATGACATTCTTCCATTAATAGAAAAAGTACATTTTTTCTTGTTTATCAATTTATGTGTAATGGATGTATGGATATTTTGTTGTGAATTCCATTTGTATGCATTTGAGTTGTAGATGTATGTTAGAAATTGTTTGCAGGGATAGAGATACACTTTTCTATCTGTGAGTGTGTTGGATTAAGTCTGGTTCTCTAGGATAAGTGCAAGTAGTGCACGACAAAGAGTGGAAACTCTGTGAGCCGACACAAGGAGTGTGTGTCTAAAATCAGTGGAGTCAGAAGAGAATTTTCCAGGAGGAAACACCAGGATAATTCAAAGACTCGAGAGGAAATTTCAAGGTGGTTACGTACCTTGGAATGAAATACTTTGTAGGAGGAAACACATCGTAGAGTTACTGAATACTCTGTAACACTCTGCCACGAGGGAATAGAGAAAGTACGATATCGTACGAGAGAAACATATTCTGAAGTGTTAGAATCCTTTAGAGAATCCAAGGGTTGTTGAACAATCTGGGGAAGGAAGGCTTGGCAAGAGTGCATTAACAAAGGAAAGGAGATGCCTTAATAATTCTAGGCAGGTTAAGGAAGAATTCGTCGAAAATCTTATACAAGCGCAAGGAGTGCTCCAGGGATACTGTAAGTTCATATTACAAGCTCAGGAGGAAGAGCGTTAAGTTTCTAGGAGGGCATAAGAAATTCCACTGAAGGATGCATAGGAAATGAGAACCTTGAAGGTTTTCAAGCTGAGCAAAGTCGCAAAATAGTTTCCACAAAACTTTGCAAGGAGTGAAGAAGAAGTTCGAGAACAACCTAAGTCTCGAGAAGAAAATTGCGCTAAGTGTGAAAATGGGTCGAGGACTTGCGAAGTCCCCAAGATCATGAAATTTTCCATCGTCGGAGGAGACAGGTGGCAGAATATTGGGAGATTCGGGAGTTGGAGCTCTGGGAGGTTTTCCAAGAGAAAACAAATATCTTCGCGAAGTCGTGAAGAGTGGTTTGAATCCATGCCGTTGGATCTGGAAGGGATGTCTGGAAGAAATTCGTATGAGCCGAAGGAGTAGTTCTTTGGGAGATATCGGAGGAGAACATCGAGAGAATACCAAAAGAGTCGGGATTCACAACAATCTTATGAATCCACTGGGATAGGACACATGGAGTTGTATTATCACTTCGATGATTCACAAATCAGGAGAGACAAATATAGGAGAAGTGAAAAATCCTAAAGGATGGATTCATGGAGCATATCATAGCCGTTGGTCGTGAAGTGAATGTGGACCATAGATTTGGAGAATTCGTCGATTCGGGGATCGAGAAAAAGGAAGCAAGCCGCTCTTAAAATCTACGAAGTGAGGAGTTGTGAAGGGAGTTGACCCATGGTCGTAATTCGTAGTCATGTGATAGAAAGGGCCTGACACGGAGAGTGAGTGTTGCCGTCAAATTTATTCAAAGGGCCAAGAAGAGAGCCTCGGGGTTAAAAGGACTTGCACTTTGGAGAAAGAAGGACCTATGATAAAGTTTGTTGGGTTCCAGCAGGGAGTTGAAGAGTCAATCTGACTGAGGTGTTGAGGATGATCCTAGACTAGGAGGTCGAGAAGCCCTGAGGAGAGAAAGAGAGGTGGGGGGTCTACGCCATGGATTCAAGAGAAAATTTTAGTTTCATATGTACCGATTTGGGATCATGACATGCCTATAGAAGGAAACATAGTACTGTTGTAAGAGTGAATGAGAATGATTGAACCTATGGTGGAGAGGTTGGTTGAGCTACAACACACCATGGTGAGGTGTCTTTCATAAGTATGACAAAATTGAACCCAACATAAGGGTACTTTGTGTATGAATGTAGCCATGAATAGTGGTACATGGGTTAAGTTCGTTTCACAATTAAAATTGCATTGGGAAAACTTAGTGTGTTCAAGGATGCATACATAAATAATTATATATCTTTTTGCCTTTTACCCTTGTATAGATGAAAATGAATTGGACTGTTAGTATGCATAGTTTTGAAAATATAATGTGCAGTAAAACTAACAATTTGTTTGGTTGAGGAATGTTGAAACTGAAGGAAGAAAAGGGTCATGGATATGACAGTGTTGTAAGCCCATAAAGAAGACCAATTTCCTACTAAGATAAAATACTATGGGGAGGAAAGTCCCATACTTGTGAATCTGGTTCCTATGCATAAAAGATTTGAAAATGAATGTGGAATTTGGAAATATGTGGGTGACATATTTGTAAGAAAATCCTGAATTTGAAATTGATGATAATATCTCATAATTGTTTTATACTTGTGATACAGGTGAGACAAAAAATATCTTTCTCGGGAGGATAGATGAATGCTATCAAAATGGAAAGCATGAAAAAGGATATTGTCGAGACCATAAAACACTGTGGTAATCCATGATCACCCTATAGTATGTTGCCTTATGGAAACACCAACCAGAGGGACACCTCGATAGAGAAATTCTGAGGGACACCTCGATTGTAAGAATCAATGAATTATTTCTTATGAGAGATTTCCTTGGCAAGGTAAGATGGAGCACCTGAGCGACTGTATATAAGAGAAGGGGATTCTTGAGCCTGGGCCTAGAGGGTGAGTGACCGCAAGGAAGAAGAGTCTTTGATAATTCTCATACACTACTGAGAATCAGATACAAGACTATTAGCGTGAAGTACCATAGAGTCCTGCAGGGCCAGGCTAACCCAAGTTTCTTCTGAAAGAAGGAATAATACAAGTCCAGAACCATTCTGGGGAAAATGAGAGGGCGTGCAAGAATACACATGAGGGAATACAAGAAGGAGACACATCGGGCGAGGGTGTGTGATCAGGGATATGCAGAGAGAAAGAGTAGAGCACATGGGAAGCTCTATTTCAGAGAAGAACTAAGAGATTAAATTGCTCTGGTCACATGAGAGAACAAGAAGAGAGGAAACCTCAGAGATGAGGGCTTTGGGATTGATGTTGAGGAAGCATTTGATAAACCTCGTAGGGGATGTGATAGAGAAAGGGTCTTTAAGGAATTTCTAGAGTTTCACCTAGTGATTTCATGGCTTGGCACGAGGGTGGCCAAAGTGCTAAGAGTGAATTCCTCTAAGCCTACGGTTGGGTTGGTGATCGACTATAATAGATAAGTAATTTATATACCCAGTGTATTAGAATTGGAATGATGGTTGAATGTTTGTGGTTATGATTAAAAAATTACATTGTTTAATCAATCATTATAAATGATTATTGTTTTTTCGTGAACCCTTGTAATCGAATGGTTTCTATTTTCCTCAGTTTAGCATATGGAGAGCTATGAGACGTGGGTTTTCAAAATAATTTATGACTAAGTTTTCAGTTTCTACACGGGTCGAGAAACGCCTTTCCCTATTTTAGAGATTAAATCCTGTGAATAGAAGACGCTTCCTTCAAATCAGTCGTCCAAGATACCATGGGATTTTTCCCACGTACTTAACCAAGTCATGAATAAGATTCAAGTGTACATCCTTGATACTCATCGGAAGATCCATATGACCAAGAACTTTGAACCCTTCACTAGGTCCGAAGGGAGCGAAGCAACTTCTGACTTTAGAACTCTTGGAGTTCAAAGCTCTGGGATGTTGTGATTTTACAACCTTTGAAACTAACTGAAGGTAACCTATTGTTATGGTTACAAATGTGGTTGACCAACATTTGGTAGTTCCCTTAACCATAACCTCAAGATCTATCCCACCGCTAAACCCTGACCCAATTACCGGTTGCGAAGTAACATGAGACGTAGATATGAGGATACCTAGGATATTCTCTGACCATTGGATATATGTCATGGTCAGTTAGACGTTGACCACTTTGGGAGAATAGAGGTATCATAAAACCAAAACTCATGAATTCCATAGTTGCGAAGTAATGTGGGTTGTCGATCTAAGGATCCCCAGGGACCGCTCTCGATTATATGATCATGGGGACGTGTGAATCACGTTGAGAGTACGTGGGGGTCCACACATCAAGAAATGATGATTCCATGTGTGGTATCCTTATTACATAGTAAAGAGGTGTCATTAACTTGAGGCAGGTGCCACACATATTGCCAGTGTCTTTTGGGTTGATAGGTGTCCCTCTAGGAGTGGTTGAACAATGGAACATGGGGACCTTTGATATATATTTGTGAGTCGTTGATCTAGGAATTTCATTGAGGACCCCTCCCAACCATTCGATCAGCTGGTGGAAGGATCTACAAATAACACTTTGATGAAGTCCTACTCTAGGAGAATGAGAGTCATAAGTAGGTGAAACCCTCGAACGTTGAAGCCGTGAAGCGACACAGACTATCGATTTGAGGACGCGTCATGATATATCCTAACCGTTGGATCTAGACTATGGTCATCATCGTGATGACCACTCCGGGATTAAAGAGGATATTACAGAGCAGAACCCTACGCTAAAGTTGTGAAGAAAAAAAGGTCGTAGATCTATGGGTCTATGTGGACACATCTTGACAATAGGATAAAAATGGTGTTGGGAGGTTGTTGGCAGGAGTTTTGGATTTAGAGTTCTGGGTGATATCCCAGGTAGGAGAGTCTATAAGACTTTTGGAGGCATTCATATTGGAGTGACGTGGCACGTTGATGTCACATAAGGTGACATGGAACCATGTGTGATATGCCACATGTAACCTTGATTCATGCTTTTTACAACCTTATATGCCAATTGGAACATGACACATGTCTTCCCTTGACAGGGCCACATGTCATCTATGTTCTCTATCACATGTCATCCCTTGGTGCATGGCTGCTTGACTTAATGGCAAATGGGACCCCTGAAGTTTGGGAGGTCGGAACTCCAAGAGGATTAGGAGGTTAGGATGTATGCTCCAAAGGTACCGAAGGTCGGAGCCTGTAACACCCTGTTTCCCCTAGTTTGTAAAAATAACTGGACTGGCCAAGAACTATGGAAAACTCATAAATGTGAATATGTGATGTAAATGGACCTTGTGGAAAAGGTCAATATATGTGAATAACATTATGAATCTATATTGCAGGACTACTGAGAGGGGATGTGTAGAAAAAGAGACCACGATGGCGGTGGAAGGCCCCTGGAAAGGTGGCATTAACTTCCACCGAGATTTAATACCGTATTTGGACTCCACTGGCCCGAAGAACAAAAAGCGGCTCACTGGCCCTGAATTAAATGTCTCGCAGGCTGGTAGGTAGATGGTTTAATGAGGGATGGGAGGTGAACCTCCCATCCGTAGAGACATCATGCCTGATCAGCGCAAAGGTAATCACGCCACACACAACCTTGCAAGAGGATAAGGCATGGGGTAGAAGCGATTGGGGGCATACGCGAGGGGAGAACTATGGCAATACGTAGAGTGAGTGATAGCACAGAGGAAGGAGAGTAACCTTCACTCCTAGT
Source organism: Picea glauca (assembly GCA_000966675.3). NCBI lineage: Eukaryota > Viridiplantae > Streptophyta > Pinopsida > Pinales > Pinaceae > Picea > Picea glauca. The sequence goes on along the minus strand of JZKD02S2089394.1, from coordinate 419,998 downwards.
CATTGGTGGACAGAGACGCAGTCTCACAGCATCATGGACTCATCTCGGGGGTGGCTAATGGTAAGTCCCTTGGGAGTCACTAAGCCTACAGTTGGGTGGAAACGAGCACCCCTCTTAGCAGTTGCATAACCCCTGGTGTTATTTCTGATAAGTGTTTTTCCTTTGGCATCTTGAAATATATGTACATGTTCATTCTGATGATTATGCCCATAAGCTGTGAAACTGTGAATGATTTCATTATAAGAATGTCTGTATGGTATTTTGATCAGTACTAGTAGTTTTATATTTGTATGGAAGGACTATGTATGGCTTATGTCCTCATGAATTATTATTTACATGCGTACTGATCTAACTCAGACTTCACGTCTGGTTCTCAAGAGGACGACCTCCTTACCTACCTCAAGTAGTATCCTAAGTGAATCTCCCCATAGAGATACCCTCCTTGAAAATCCCATCGAGAACCTGGAAGGAGGACACGAGGGCACAAGGCCCTAAGAAACCCCTGATAGCAACGAATCGATGGACGAGATTTCATCAAGAAATCTTTGGTCACTCATGACCATTAGATTTGGTAAGAGGAAGCTGGAAAGTTAAGTGCCTTAATCTTGATAGGTATTAATCGATGGACGAGGATCCATTGTGTTATTGGATAAATCCGTAAGTGTGGACACAAACTAATCTCCCTATATCCACCTGGATCTATAACAAAGCAAGATAGAATAATACTCTTTCCCTAGATTTTGACTATTGAATTAACTAGGATGCAAGAAATAATAACATACCTTATTATCGCTTCCTATGGTCTTTGTTTCTCCCGCTTCACTCCAGTTCTCTCGTGCAGTCAAGACCAAGACAACACAAACCAGCCAAAGTGAAGAAAGCACAATCTATTCAACAGTCAATCTATGTATATGATCAAGAAATTATACAATAAAGTGGAAATGGATTTATGGGAAAGGGACATATTATTGTATCATATTAATGGAAAGTAAAGATTACAACCTGAGCCTTGATGTCAAAATCTTCCTTTTGATGGCCCTTGGCTCTGACACACACACTTGCTCACTTGCATGAAGAAGATCAACTCCTTTGGATGAACTTGCTAGAGTCTCCAAGCTGCTGTAGCATCAATCCTTCACACAATTCTTTTACTAATTCTCCAATGAATCTCTTGCTTAACTTTGCTTAACCTTTTCCATGAGAATTCCCTCAATATATAGGAGAGAGTGAATTAGTTACTTGGATAAGAATGATCCCAAAATATCAGGGAATCCAATACTAGGATAACCATTCGAATGCCATCTCATTCTTCTAGAAGATTCCCTTCTAGAACCGTCGAGAATTCATCTTTTTCCTTGCTTTAGAAAGAGTTTTCACCCTAGCAGTTCATCATAGTGCGAAGTTCTCGCACCCTGGCTTAAGGAAGCCTAGGAGAATCATGCATTCTCGCAGGAAAATATACTAGTAGCCTACGAACCTCCTTCAAAAATGATATTTCTGGAAAGAGAAGAAAGTAACTTTTCTCAAGAGAAAGTTCTGATGAAGAGCCTGAGTACACCATCATCCATACATCATCATGATGACCAAAATCATGGGTAATACAATGGGAAATCTATGGTCACATACGACCATTAGATTTGTAGGAGAAAGTAGGGCGTTAAATGCCTTACCACTTTGTTTTCCTGTATCTTCGTGGGTAGTGAAGAGTTTAGGACCGTGGATCCCCAAAGTCCATGAGAGTATCTGGGCCATGGATCTTTCCATGTTTAGGAAGTCATGGGAGAGCCCACAAGTTAGGAATCTATCTGAGCCGTCATATTTCGACTGAAAAACCCGACAACCGTTGGATCTGTTAGAAGATACCTGAGGGTTAACACCCCAGTGGATCAGGACTTTCCAATGTGGAAACCCCAAAATAGATTTGAGCCATCCGATTGACGGAGGCCACGTGTCGCGATATCTCCCATTTTAGGAAATCATGAATCATATAATCAAGACTCTTGTTGACAAGAGTTCAGGATTTTCCAATGTGGAAACCCTGGGATAGATTTGAGCTGTTCGATTTACGGAGGCCACGTGTCGCGAGATCTCCCATTTTGGGAAATCGGGAATCGCGAGATTGGGAGTCCTGGCGACAAGGGATCGGGACTTTCCTAGGTGGAAATCCCGGAGCAGTTGTGGACCGTCCAATTTAAGGAGGTGACGTCTCGAGAGATTACCCGTTTTGGGAAATCGGGGATCAGGGATTTGGGAATTCCGTTGACAAAAACCCAGGCTCTTGCCTTGACAAATCCTGACCCATAATGACAACACGATAGCAGGTGGTTAAGTCCTGATGGATGGATGAGATTCCTTCGGGAGATCTTAGGGGTTATAATGACTGTTAGATGTGAGGAAGAGATGCCAGTTTTACGCTGGAGCGTGAATGCGCATTAGGGTAAGTAGCAAGAAGATTTGGATGGCCAAAGTCCACCTGCCCAGATCTACGATTGAGGATGTGTTCCGGAGCCCCCTTGCCATTCTTCCTTTAATGGGGGGGGTCCAGAATTGGACGTGCAACTCTCGAACACTCAAGATTATTCCATCATGATCAACGACGCTCATGTGGATTCTGGATCCCCCTTGCCATTCAACCTTTAATGGGGGAGGGGGGGGTCCGAAATAGTGTGGCGTGAAGTGTGGCCCCCTCCTGTCCTGTCGACTATCGTGTCGCACTTTCCCCTCTACCACCTACACTCCACTTAACCGTGCGACAGGGCCTGTTCTCTAGCCCTATCGGGGTTTGACGGTTGCAAAGATGAACGATTTCAATTTACTGTAGTGCCGAGACGCGAAATTAAAAAGACACTGTGTTTATTTTAACTGTGATCATGACCCACGATCACTTGGGAATGGAGAGAGAAAGATGGATCCATCTTACGCGGGTCCTCCATGGATATTTAGGGGTTCTGATTCGGCAGAGGACCAGAAAAATCTGATTTAGGTAGTGGGTATGTGACAAATTCGTATCAGAGCATGGTTACAACACTCGACCTGATTGGGCTCATGCACAAGTTGCGCATAAGATTCGTTAGAAGAACTCCTACGAGGAGTAACCCCCTAACTTAACTCTCTTGTCCACAATTAAAAACTTGGAAACAAGAACCCGACTGTGTATGCATGTGAAAGAGTTATAGATTCATGCATAGATTATAAAATGTATTTAACTCTTGACTAATAACCATCGTTTGTATTTTCACCCAAGCAGACGATCAGCCATGGGAATTTACAGACGTAGAGAATGGTGACACCCCAAGAGATGGGAGAAGGCTCCCACAATAGAGACGAAGAGTCTGCCGAAAGAAGAGAAATGGGAACCCCTCCAAATCTAGACGAGACTATGAGGAGTCTTACGGTTGAATTGCAAAGTTGCAAGGCCGACAATGAAAGGATGATGAAAGAACAAGAAAAGCAAACCGAAATTAATGCAGTTTTACCACAGAGATTATTCGACCTACAGCGACAAATGAAGCATGAACCCGAGATGCATAAACATGGTCGTATCAGTTGCCATACTGAGAGGAGCACCTCAAGAAAGTTCCACCCCATAGGTAAAGGACCAGTGCCGGACGATTCCACTGAGAAGGAATCTAGCGATTCAGAAGGCTCTTCCAGCAGTAGGACTAGTTCCTATTCTCGAAGAAAACTGAAGAAACAAAAGAATTCCAAGGGTCATAAATTTGAAGAATTCAGAAAGGCCAAACCTCCCTCCTTCGACGGTGAGATAACGAAGGGAGAGGAAGTCGAGGCCTCACTACTTGGACTGAAGAAATATTTCAGAGTCCATGATTTTTCAGAGAATTTGAAGGCCCGAGTGGCCACTTTCAATCTGAATGGAAAGGCTTCCATCTGGTGGGAGGATCCTAAGAATATGAAAGGGGTCCACGAGGAGGACCTCTCTTGGAAACAGTTTGAACAATACTTCCGGAAGAAGTATTTGTCGGAAAGGTATTTCAACTAGAAGGCTAAAGAGTTTTATGAACTCAAACTAGGACAACTCACTATAGAGGAATATGTCAACAAATTCCTTGACTTATTGAGATATGTACCCTACATCAAAGCAGAGAAGGTGAAGGCGCAATGCTTCATCAGTGGGCTACCCAAGGAATACCGAAACCGAATCATATTCGACGAGCCAAAGACCTTAGAAGACACTATTCGAAAAGAAACATATTGTCATGAACAATATGGACATCGGGCAGAGTCTCATGGAGACTAGAAACAGAAGAGTGGTTCGAGATTTTAGAAAAAGGGGACCAAACCCTCAGGATTTATGAACTACAAGAAGACACCTAGAATGAACTTTCTAGCTCGGAGTTTACTCTAGCAGAACTTTCCCTCGGTGGACAGAATTAAAACTTCTGGACCTATACCAGTGAAAACTAATAACCCAAAGAAAGAACCTCTGAAATGCTGGGGTTGCGGAGAAGAGCATCTCCTGAGAGACTGTCCACACCGACAACATAATAGTTGGAAATTTTATAACATTCAGGAAGCTCCCACAGTCAATGATGTGGCAAGGAGTGTGCTGCAGATTTATGCAGCCTTGGATAATAACCAAGCTGACCACCAAGCTTCAGTGGTGGAAATAGA
>JZKD02S2089394.1:397015-410692 GCA_000966675.3 Picea glauca | reverse complement strand
TACATGCATGAACATGAGGTATGTAATGTTAGTTTGTCTTCAAATTCCTCTCAAGAAGAATGCTTTGGTGTTTTTGAAAATCACACAAAAGGAATAGGGTCCAAGTTATTGTTAAGAATGGGCTATGAAGGTAAAGGGTTAGGCAAGCATGCACAAGGCATTGTTGAGCCTATTGTGGTTGAAGAGAGGCCTAAGTATTGTGGTCTTGGTTATGAACGAATTGATGAAACAAATTCCAAAGTTGAGGAGACAATGGGAAAAGTTCCAAGAACAAATTTTGTTTTAAGTTCACCTCCTCAAGAAGGCTATAAAGGTGAAAGTTCAAGAACTTTTGTTGAAAGTTCAATCCCTCCAACATGCAAGGCTTGTTTGCAAGATGAATGTAAATGTGTGAAACAAAAGAGTTGTGACAGCCATGAGGACAAGGACAGATTTGTTGGTCTTCAAAAGAGAGCTTGTAACTCTTCAAATTCTCCTCCTCAAAGGGGCGATAAAGGTGAATGTTCAAGGTATAAGTCTGTCTATAATTCAGTTGCTTTTGATTATGTTAAGCATGATAAATCTGCATGTAAAAGTGGAAGAAAAAGTCCATGTACATATTGTGGGTTATATAACCATCATGTTTCAAAATGTTGGAAAAGATTGACCACTTTCAGGAAACTTTCCAAGCAAAGGAAACTCGAAAAGAACATGCAAAAGATTTGCACTCATTGTTAGAAGAGGGGTCATCTCATTGACCAATGTTGGACATTGCATCCAACCACTCGTCCACAACACAAGAAGCAGTTGAATGAAAAGATTGCCAAGAATGGAAGAGGAGATTCCATCATTGATGTGAGTCAAGATGATTCACAAGAGGACGATTTTCAGCAGAAAAATTCACCATTGAGTTGGCTTGGTAAGAAATGGTTAGATTTCTTGAGTAAGTAAGGCTTGCATTTTTTTTTCTGTTGTAGATGCACATTTCAGCCTTATCTATTCATTTTTGTTGAAGTTTGACAAGTTGCAGCAGTTATCATAACTTGTAAGATACAAGTTTGCATGTGAATGCATTTTCTTTTGAATGCATACTTGTGTTATACCACCTCATCAAGAGGAAGTAAAAGAGGGGTATGCTGCTCGTTTGTTACAGCCATATACATTTTTCATATTCAGCTCCTTAGTACCCACAAGTTTTGGGTTTAAGTACCTATGTTTATACTGGAAGGAGAGTTGAAGAGCTATGCACATGCATATGGTTTTGTGAGTGCATAAACAAGGAATTTGATGATAGTCATCATGAATGACTCATGATTGTAGCATGATTGTTTATCATGTTTTTCGACTTGTCATTTTGGAAGGTTGATATGTTTTACATGAGTCTCAACTTGAGTCGATGTTGTCTTGACGACTATGGTGTGTCGACCATGTTTTTGACTTATGTTTAGTCGATGGTGTATGTTGGCTTGTAAGTTGATTTTGAGTACACCAAGATGCAGGAAAACACCATGTGCTTTGATGAAGCACAAGATGCAATAGTTTGCTTGAAGAGCAAAAAGACTTTGCTGTCATCATTTTCAGTCTTGTGTCAATTTGTTTTCAAGATTGATGGTTTTCTTGGCTTGTGACAAGATGTTGCAGGAAAGTTTTGCATCCATTGGAGAGCTGATTGTGTAGACGTCAAAGAGTTCACAAGAGGGACTTGATTCTCAGTGGGAAGGTTGGCAGTCTTCCAAGAACAGAGAGAACAGTGGGTCTGCAGCAGCCAGAGAGCAGTGGTTGAGGGACATAGCTAGTTGCAGTGCAAGGCATGTCAAAGTATCCAGGTGATTGTCGAAAAGACTTTTCAAGTAGAATCAGTTGATAGAACTTGAAAGGAGAAGAGTATTGAAGCTCAGATAGATAATCATAAGCTTTTGTGGGTCCAAAATCCTTTCAGTGGGAAGGTGTGATCAAAATCTGGACCAGGGCTCTAAAATTTGCTCAAATTTCAAAGTGTTCGGAATGCGACGAAAACAGTACCATTGTGTCCGCCTCGTCTTCCTGATTCCGGTGGTATATTTACTTTCTCAAACGGAGTCCGTATGGAGAAGATATCACGATCTGTTCGCCAAGGTAAACAGGCAAAAATTTGATGCTGACTATACCTGTTCGTACAGTCCGTACATGCTAACTGGGCATAGGCCGTACAGATGACATGGAGACCGTACGGTGATGTGGCACATGCTAACGTGGCAAGTGATGTGGCAGATTCTGGTTGGTAGGTTTGAGTGAATCACACTACGACACATGGCATCATTTGAGCGAATGGTAGGGTGCCACGTGGCCCAATCATGGGCTGCCATGTGGCACCCCTTTATTGGCTAATGTTCTTTTGTTTTGTGGTTCAAAATTTTGATAGTCCACCGGATTCGAACCGTAGACCTCTCCTCCGCACAAAGCCTTAACAAAGCTAGCCCGACCACTACACCACACGTTATTGCTTACAATACATATGCAATACATTTTATTTGAATTTAATCTATGCTATGGTCGGCGGGGAGGTCGGGGCTGGGGCTTATCCCTAGCCCCTGGTCACACTATGTGTACACATGCCCATACTCTCCGACAAAGCACGCACGATGTTTAAATATAACCCATGGTTCTTTTAAACTTTCATATAACCGTGCCTGTTGGTGTATAGCCCGCAGGGTTAGCAAATAATTTTAGCCCGTGGTTTTATTGCATTTTTATATGACCATGATTTATAGTGAGTGCGCGGGGAGTGTTTTAAATTTAACATGCAGTCATATTGTTATACATAATGTGACCAGGTATTTGAATATGGCACGCGTTTTGGGTTTTCAAACGGTTAAGCCCACGTTCCTGGACACATGTCAAGTCCAGATTTAATCTAAGAACGGGGGCCTACTTTCGCGCTGGGACGTGGCCATATGGTCCCCCATGTGCCCAACACCTCTGTCCTCGGGGGCTTTAATTCCGCTAACAGTGCGACAATTTGGCACCAATTTCGAAAGGCACGCATGTGCTGCGTTTAGGCACGGAAAACGCCCAGAAGCCAGGTTACTCACACACAGGTGCGAAATGGCGAACCAGTGACAGGAGCTTGAAGGGGAAAAAATGGCAGGAGGCCTAACTTCTTGAGTTTTTGGCCAAATGAGGTGCCGAAAAAGCCCAGCTAGGGGTTTTTGGACATTCTGAGTCCATTGGCGCTATTTTTATAGGCATTTGAAGACTTATTTTGTAGGTTTTTCACTGTTGAATTTTGAGGAAGCTCGAGGGAGCTTGAAGCCCTCATTGTTTGAGGCCTTGCTCAGATGAGCACATGTCTATTTTCTGAGAATGAATAGTCATTTTTGACTAATTATTATGCTCTGAACTCATTGGGATATGTTTCAGATCCATTGGAGGACTTTTACAGGTGTTTTCTCCACAGAGAAGCTCAGGGAAGCTTGGAGGCCACATGTAGAAGAGGTCATGATTGGGTGAGACAAAATCCATTTTCAGAGTTCTAATAGTCATTTTTGGGGTTTTTATGTATTCTGAACCCAATGGTACATTCGGTAAATCCATTGGAGTTGAGAAGAAGATTGTAAAAGAACATTTGACCAACTAATCCCAAAGAGCCAAGTCCATTGAAGGAGGCTCAAGGAGATGTAGCCCAGAGAGGGGTGAAATCCTTTATCATCTTGTTATTGTTGTGAGTTTATTGTGTTATTTGGTGCACATTATGTTGCGGTGTATTGGTTTATAACACCTAATTAACCTTTTTAAAGAACATTTCCTCACACATATACATTGACAAGAAGAAGCATTAACTTAACACATAAACCATCTTGCATATTTTAACACATGAAGCAAGGTCCTGTAAGGTTTATTTTATTGAAGTAGGGGGTGCTTGCATAGAATAACAAGTCAGCCTTCTATTTTCAGATCACTACCACTAATAGAATTTGCCTACAACAAAAACTACCAAGCATCCTTAAAGATGAGTCCCTTCGAGGTCCTCTATGGTAATCTGTGTAATACTCCGATCAGCTGGAGTAATCCTGTAAATAGGATTTCTTTTGGACCCGACATACTGAGAGAAATGGAACAACAAGTGACTCAGATAAAACCAAATTTGAAGATCGCTCGGAACTGACAGAAAAGTTATGATGATCAAAAGAGAACTCCAAGAGAGTTCAAAACGAGAGACCATGTATATCTCAGAATTAAGCCCAGAAGGAGTTCCCTGAAAATGGGAACTTGTGCCAAGTTGGCACCCCGGTATTGTGGACCCTTTGAGGTTCTAGATAGAGTGTGACTTGTAGCCTATTGGCTAGCACTTCCTCCCACAATAAAAGCACATAATCTTTTCCATGTTTCATTACTGAAGAAATATGTACATTATGCTAATCATATAATTGACTGGTCTGTGATCTAGGTGGAACCGGAGGGAGAATTTCCATCAGAGCCCCAATGCATATTGGACAGAATGGAAACCCCGCTCTGGAACCAAATCATTGCACAGGTAAAGGTGCAATGGAGACATTTTGGCCCAGATGAGGCTACATGGGAAATGGAGGATGCCATGAGACAGGCATATCCAATTTTGTTTACTTCTATACATGAAATTCATGTTAATAGATGAGAACATCGAGGACGATGTTCCCTTTTAAGGGGGAGGCAATTGTAACACCCTGTTTCCCCCAGTTTGTAAAAATAACTGGACTGGCCAAGAACTATGGCAAACTCATAAATATGAATATGTGATGTAAATGGACCTTGTGGAAAAGGTTAATAAATGTGAATAACATTATGAATCTATATTGTAGGACTGCTGAGAGGGGATGTGCAGAAAAAGAGACCACGATGGCGGTGGAAGGCACCTTAAAAGGTGGCATTAACTTCCACCGAGAGTTAATACCATGTTTGGACTCCACTAGCCCGGAGAACCAAAATCGGCTCGTTGGCCCTGAATTAAATGTATGGCAGGCTAGTAGGTAGATGTTTTAATGAGGGATGGGAGCTGAACCTCCCATCTGTAGAGCCGTCAGGCCTGATCAGCGCAAGGGTAATCACGCCACACACAACCTCACAAGAGGATAAGGCATGGGGTATAAGCGATTGGGGGCAGACTCGAGGGGAGAACTCTGGCAATACGCAGAGTGAGTGATAGCAGAGAGGAAGGAGAGTAACCTTCACTCCTAGTCACTGGCAGACAGAGACACAGTCTCACACCATCGTGGTCTTAGCTCGGGGGTGGCTAGTGGTAAATCCCCTGGGGGTCCCTTAGCCTACGGTTGGGTGGAAACGAGCACCCCTCTCAGCAGTTACATAACCCCTCATGTTATTCTTGATATATGTTCTGCTTTTGGCATCTTGAAATATATGTATATGTTCATTCTGATGATTATGCCCATAAGCTATGAAACTGTGAATGATTTCATTATAAGAATGTATGTATGGTAGTTTGATCAATACTAGTAGTTGTATATTTGTATGGAAGGACTATGTATGGCTTATGTCCTCATGAATTGTTATTTACATGTGTACTGATCTAACTCAGACTTCACGTCTAGTTCTCGGGAGGACGACCTCCTTACCTACCTCAGGTAGTATCCTGAGTGAATCTCCCCATAGAGATACCCTCCTTGAAAATCCCATCAAGAACCTGGAAGGAGGACATGAGGGCGCAAGGCCCTACGAAATCCCTGATAGTAACGAATCGATGGATGATATTTCATCAATAAATCTGTGGTCACTCATGACCATTAGATTTGGTAAGAGGAAGATGGAAAGTTAAGTGCCTTAATCCTGATAGGAATTAATCGACGAACGAGGATCCATCGGGAAATCTATGGTCACACATGACCTTTAGATTTGTAGGATAAAGTAGGGCGTTAAATGCCTTACCACATTGTTTTCTTGTATCTTCGTGGGTAGCGAAGAGTTTAGGATCGTGGATCCCCAAATTCCATGAGAGTATCTGGGCCATGGATCTTTCCATGTTTAGGAAGTCGTGGGAGAGGCCAAAAGTTAGGAATCTGTCTGAGCCGTCAGATTTCGGCTGAAAAACCCGACAACTGTTGGATCTGTTAGAAGATACACGAGGGTTAACACCCCAGTGGATCGGGACTTTCCAATGTGGAAACCTCGAAATAGATTTGAGCCGTGCGATTGATGGAGGCCATGTGTCGTGAGATCTCGCATTTCAGGAAATCGAGAATTGCGGAATTGAGCCTCCTGTTGACAAGAGTTTGGGATTTTCCAATGTGGAAACCTCGGGATAGATTTGAACTATCCAATTTACGGAGGCCACATGTCACGAGATCTCCCATTTCAGGAAATCGAGAATCGCGAGATCGGGAGTCCTGGCAACAAGGGATCGGGACTTCCCTGGGTGGAAATCTCAGAGCAGTTGTGGACCGTTCGATTTAAGGAGGGGACGTGTCGAGAGATTACCTGTTTTGGGAAATCGGGGATCGAGGATTCGAGAATTCCGTTGACAAAAACCCAGGCTCTTGCCTTGACAAATATTGAGCCATAATGACCAGATGATAGCAGGTTGCTATGTCCCGATGGACAGATGAGATTCCTTTAGGAGATATTAGGGGTTGTAACGACCGTCAGATGTGAGGAAGAAATGCCAGTTTTACGCTGGAGCGCGAATGCGCATTAGGGTAAGTAGCAAGAAGATCTGCACGGCTAGAGTCCACCCACCCAAATCTACGGTTGAGGATGCATTCTGGAGCCCCCTTGCCATTCTCCCTTTAATGGGGGGGGGGGGTCCAGAATTGGACACGCAACTCTTGAACGGTCAAGATTATTCCATCATGATCAACTACACTCAGGTGGATTCCAGATTGCCCTTGCCATTTTGCCTTTAATGGGAGGGGGGGTTCGGAATAGTGTGGTGTTAAGTGGGGCCCCCTCCTGTCCTGTCAACTATCGTGTCACACATTCCCCTCTGCCACCTACACTCCACTTAACCGTGCGATGGGGCCTGTTCTCATTGGCTGTTCTCTAGCCCTGTTGGGGTTGGGCAGTTGCAAAGCCGAACGGTTTGACATTTCTGTAGCACCAAGATGTGAAATTAAAAAGACACTGCGTTTATTTTAACTGTGATCGTGACTCGCGATCACCTGGGAACGAAGAGAGAAAGAAGGAGCTAGGTTATGTGGGTCCTCCATGGATATTTAGGGGTTCTAATTTGGCAGAGGACCAGAAAAATCCGATTTAGGTAGTGGGTATGTGACAAAGTGGTATCAGAGCATGGTTACAACACTCGGCCTGATTGGGCTCATGCACGAGTTGCGCATAAGCTCTGTTCGAAGCACTCCTACGAGGAGTAACCCCCTAACTTAACTCTCTTGTCTAGGATTAAAAACTTGGAAACAAGAACCCAACTGTGTATGCATGTGAAAGAGTTATAAATTCATGTGTAGATTATAAAATGTATTTAACTCTTGAATAATAACCATCATTTGTCTTTTCACCCAAGTGGACGATCAGCCATGGGAATTTACAGACGCAGAGAATGCTGACACCCCAAGAGATGGGAGAAGGCTCCCGCAATAGAGAAGAAGATTCTGACGAAGGAAGAGCAATGGGAACCCCTCCAAATATCGCTGAGACTGTGAGGAGTCTTATGGTTGAATTGCAAAGTTGCAAGGCTGACAATGAAAGGAAGATGAAAGAACAAGAAAAGAAAACCAAAATTAATGCAGTTTTACTGCAGAGCTTATCCAACCTATAACGAAAAATGCAACATGAACCCGAGATGCAGAAACATGGTCGTATCAGTGGCCATACTGAGAGGAGCACCTCAAGAGAGTTCCACCCCAAAGGTAAAGGACCAGTGCCAATGATTCCACTCAGAAGGAAGCTGGTGATTCAGAAGGCTCTTCCAACAGCAGGACTAGTTCCTATTCTCAAGAAAATAGAAGAAACAAAAGACTTCCAAGGGTCATAAATTTGAAGAATTCAGAAAGGCCAAACCTCCCTCCTTTGACAGTGAGATAAAGAAGGGAGAGGAAGCCGAGGCCTGGCTACTTGGAATGAAAAAATATTTAAGAGTCCATGATTTTTCAGAGAATTTGAAGGCCCGAGTGGCCACTTTCAATCTGAACGGAAAGGCTTCCATCTGGTGGGAGGATCTTAAGAATATGAAAGGGGTGCGTGAGGAGGACCTCTCTTGGAAACAGTTTGAAAATTACTTACGGAAGAAGTATTTGTTGGAAAGGTATTTCGACGAGAAGGATAAAGAGTTTTATGAACTCAAACTGGGACAACTCACTATAGGTGGTGTTAACTTCCACCGAGAGTTAATACCGTATTTGGACTCCACTGGCCCGGAGAACCAAAAGTGGTTCACTGGCCCTGAATTAAATGTCTCGTAGGCTGGTAGGTAGATGGTTTAATGAGGGATGGGAGGTGAACCTCCCATCCATAGAGTCATCAGGCCTGATCAGCACGAGGGTAATCGCGCCACACACATGTTTTCAAGAGGATAAGGCGTGGGGTAGAAGCGATTGGGGGTAGACGCGAGGGGAGAACTCTGGCAATACGCAAAGTGAGTGATAGCAGAGAGGAAGGAGAGTAACCTTCGCTCCTAGTCACTAGCGGACAGAGACGTAGTCTCATAGCATCATGGTCTCAGCTCGGGGGTGGCTAGTGGTAAATCCCCTGGAAGTCGCTAAGCCTACGGTTGGGTGGAAACGAGCACCCCTCTCTGCAGTTTCATAACCCCTGGTGTTATTTCTGATAAGTGTTTTACCTTTGGCAGCTTGAAATATATGTATATGTTCATTCTAATGATTATGCCCATAAGTTGTGAAACTATGAATGATTTCATTATAAGAATGTCTGTATGGTTTTTTGATTAGTACTAGTAGTTGTATATTTGTATGGAAGGACTATGTATGGCTTATGTCCTCATGAATTATTATTTACATGTGTACTGATCTAACTCAGACTTCACGTCTGGTTCTCAGGAGGACAACCTCCTTACCTACCTCAGGTAGTATCCTGAGTGAATCTCCCCATAGAGATACCCTCCTTGAAAATCCCATCAAGAACCTGGAAGGAGGACATGAGGGCGCAAGGCCCTAAGAAATCTTTGATAGTAACGAATCGATGGACGAGATTTCATCAAGAAATCTGTGGTCACTCATGACCATTAGATTTGGTAAGAGGAAGCTGGAAAGTTAAGTTCCTTAATCCTGATAGGTATTAATTGACGAACGAGGATCCATCGGGAAATCTATAGTCACACACGAACGTTATATTTGTAGGAGAAAGTAGGGCGTTAAAAGCCTTACTACTTTGTTTTCCTATATGTTCATGGGTAGCGAAGAGTTTAGGACCGTGGATCCCCAAAGTCCATGAGAGTATCTAGGCCGTGGATATTTCCACATTTAGGAAGTCGTGGGAGAGCCCACAAGTTAGGAATCTATCTGAGCCGTCAGATTTCGGCTCAAAAACCTGACAGTTGTTGGATCTATCAGAAGATACCGGAGGGTTAACACCCCAGTGGATCGAGACTTTCCAATGTGGAAAGCCCAAAATAGATTGGATCTGTGTGATAAACAGAGGCCATGTGTCGCGAGATCTCCCATTTTGGGAAATCGAGAATTGCGGAATCGGGACTGCTATTGACAAGAGTTCAGGATTTTCCAATATGGAAACCCCGTGTTAGATTTGAGCCGTCCGATTTATGGAGGCCACGTGTCGCGAGATCTCCCATTTCAAGAAATCAGAAATAGCGAGATCGAGAGGTCTGGTGACAAGGGATCGGGACTTTCCTGGGTGGAAATCCCGGAGCAGTTGTGGACCGTCCGATTTAATGAGGTGATGTGTCGAGAGATTACCAATTTCGGGAAATTAGGGATCGGGCATTTGGGAATTCCATTGACAAAAACCCAGTTTCTTTCCTTGAAAAATACCGACCCATAATGACTAGACGATAGCAGGTGGCTAAGTCTTGATGGACGGATGAGATTCCTTCGGGAGATCTCAGGGGTTGTAACGACCGTCAGATGTGACGAAGAGATGCCAGTTTTATGCTGGAGTGTGAATGTGCATTAGGGTAAGTAGCAAGTAGATCTGGATGGCCAGAGTCCACCCGCCTAGATCTATGACTAAGGATGCATTCCAGAGCCTCCTTGCCATTCTGCCTTTATTGGGGGGGGGGGGTCCAGAATTGGACGCGCAACTCTCGAACGGTCAAGATTATTCCATCATGATCAATGATGCTCAGGTGGATTCCGGATACCCCTTGCCATTCTACCTTTAATGGTGGGGGGTGGGTCCAGAATAATATGGCGTGAAGTGGGGCCCCCTCCTATCCTGTCGAATATCATGTCGCACTTTCCCCTCTTCCATCTGCACTCCACTTAACCGTGCGATGGGGCCTATTCTCATTGGCTGTTCTCTAGCCCTGTCGGGGTTCGACGATTGCAAATTCGAATGGTTTGAAATTACGGTAGCACCGAGACGCAAAATTAAAAATATAGTGTGTTTATTTTAACTATGATCGTGACCCGCGATCACCTGGGAATGGAGAGAGAAAGAAAGAGCCAGATTACGTGGGTCCTCCATGGATATTTAGGGGTTTTGATTTGACAGAGGACCAGAAAAATCCGATTTAGGTAGTGGGTATGTGACAAAGTGGTATCAGATCATGGTTACAACACTCGACCTGATTTGGCTCATGCACGAGTTGCGCATAAGCTTCGTTCAAATCACTCCTACGAGGATTAACCCCCTAACTTAACTCTCTTGTCCAGGATTAAAAACTTGGAAACAAGAACCCGACTGTGTATGCATGTGAAAGAGTTATAAATTCATGCACAGATTATAAAATGTATTTAACTCTTGACTAATAACCATCATTTGTCTTTTCACCCAAGCAGACAATCAACCATGGGAATTTACAGACACAGAGAATGGTGACACCCCAAGAGATGGGAGAAGGCTCCTACAATAGAGACGAAGAGTCTGACGAAAAATGAGCAATGGGAACCCCTCCAAATATAGTCGAGACTGTGAAGAGTCTTATGGTTGAATTGCAAAGTTGCAAGGCCGACAATGAAAGGATGATGAAAGAACAAGAAAAGCAAACCGAAATTAATGCAATTTTACTGCAGAGCTTATCTGACCTATAGCGATAGATGCAGCATGAACCCGAGATGTAGAAATATGATCGTATCAGTGGCCATACTAAGAGGAGCACCTCAAGAAAGGTCCACCCCAGAGGTAAAGGACCAGTGCTAGACAATTCCACTAAGAAGGAAGCTAGCGATTCAGAAGGCTCTTCCAGCAGCCAGACTAGTTCCTATTCTCGAAGAAAACAGAAGAAACAAAAGAATTCCAAGGATCATAAATTTGAAGAATTCAGAAAGGCCAAACCTCCCTCCTTCGATGGTGAGATAAAGAAGGGAGTGGAAGCCAAGGCCTGGCTACTTGGACTGAAGAAATATTTCAGAGTCCATGATTTTTCAGAGAATTTGAAGGCCCGAGTGGTCACTTTCAATCTGAATGGAAATGCTTCCATCTGGTCGGAGGATCTTAAGAATATGAAATGGGTCTTCGAGGAGGACCTATCTTGGAAATAGTTTGAAAAGTACTTCCGAAAGAATTATTTGTCGGAAAGGTATTTCGACGAGAAGGATAAAGAGTTTTATGAAATCAAACTGGGACAACTCACTATAGAGGAATATGTCAACAAATTCCTCGACTTATTGAGATATGTACCCTACATCAAAGAAGAGAAGGAGAAGGCGCAATGCTTCATCATTGGGCTACCCAAGGAATACTGGAACCGAATCAAATTCGACGAGCCAAAGACCTTAGAAGAGACTATTCGAAAAGAAACATATTGTCATGAACAATATGGACTTCGGGCAGAGTCTCGTAGAGACTGGAAACAGAAGAGTGGTTCGAGATTTCAGAAAAAGGGGACCAAACCCTCAGGATTTAAGAACTACAAGAAGAAACCCAGAATGAACTTTCCAGCTTGGAGTGTACTCCAGCAGAACTTTCCCTCGGTGGATGGAAGTAAAATTTCTGGACCTATACCAGTGAAGACTAATAACCCAAAGAAAGAACCTCTGAAATGTTGGGGTTGTGGAGAAGAGAATCTCCTGAGAGACTGTCCACACCGACAACAGAATAGTCAGAAAGTTTATAACATTCAGGAAGCTCCCATAGTTAATGATGTGGCAAGGAGTGTGCCACAAATTTATGCAGCCTTGGATAATAACCAAGCTGACCACCAAGCTTCAGTGGTGGAAATAGAAGGTATGATTTTCAACCATCTGGTGTCTGTTTTGATTGACCCTGGTTCAAATTTGAGATATATAGACCCTAAATCTGTTGATAAGTGTAAGCTACAGCCAAGAAAGTAAACTAAGCCATGGTTGGTACAGTTAGCCACTGGCACCAAAAGAAAGGTAGCAGAGGTCATACTAGCCTGCCAACTAAGGTTGGGTGAATTCCCCACCCAAGCAACCCTTAATGTTTTACCCCTGGGATCATACGATCTGTTGATTGGTATGGACTGGCTAGCCACCCATAAAGCCAAACTGGACTATTTCCATAAAACATTAGAATGTGTGAGCAAATAAGGAAAAAGGATAACCCTTCAAGGGATCCGAAAACCAGTCTCGGTGAGGCAAATATTAGCCCTGCAAATGAGAAAGTATTGTCAAAAGGGATGTCCCCTATATGCAATACAGGTGTTGAAAACAATCAAAGGCGCTAAAACAATCCATGATGATCACCCTATCCTGAGAGAATATAGAGATGCATTTCTGGAAGAGGTATTGGGTCTTCCTCCGAGAAGAGACATTGACTTCTCGATAGAGCTTGCACTAGGAGCAGTGTCAGTGTCTAGGACACCCTACCAGATGAGCACACCTGAGTTAGTGGAACTCAAATTACAATTGAAAGAAATGATGGATAAGGGTTATATTCAACCTAGGGTGTCCCCATGGGGAGCACCAGTCCTGTTTTTGAAAAAGAAGGATGGCACTCTTAGACTGTGTATAGATTATAGACAACTCAATAAAGTAACCATAAAGAACAAGTACCCCTTTCCCAGGATCGATGATCTATTCGATCAGCTAGGGGGTGCATCTATTTTCTCAAATATTGACTTGAGGTCGGGATACCATCAAGTCTAAATCAAGGGTGAAGACATCCATAAAACCTCTTTCCGGACACGGTATGGTCACTATGAGTTTGTGGTAGTACCATTTGGGTTAACCAATGCCTCTGCCACTTTCATGTGCTTAATGAACAATGTACTCAGTAAATTTTTAGATAAATTTGTACTAGTTTTCATTGATGACATATTAATCTACTCTAAGAATAGAGAAGAACATGAAGGGAATATTAGACTTGTGCTGCAAGTGCTAAGAGAGCATCAACTCTATGCTAAATTCAACAAATGTGACTTCTTTCAGAAGCAAATACATTACTTGGGACATGTTTTGTCCGAGGAAGGGGTAGCAGTAGATCCTGACAAGATCAGGTCTATCATGGAATGGACTACCCCAAAGGATGTCTCAGACATCAGATCCTTTATGGTATTGGCAGGATACTATAGGAGATTTATAAAAGGATTCTCCAAGATTGGTTGTCCAATCACTGCCCTCCAGAAGAAGGGGACAAAATTCTTGTGGAAACAACAATGTGAAGAAAGATTTCAAA
>JZKD02S2089394.1:368506-386109 GCA_000966675.3 Picea glauca | reverse complement strand
TATATATATATATATATATATATATATATATATATATATATATATAATTTACATAGATGTAAGATCTAGGATCAAGATTATTACTAATTTTATTGTGTTCTTTTATGTTCGAACAGTTAAACCAAGTCTCCAATTTGTTTTTCCAACATATTGATGATGATGACTAAATTATAAGACTATGGTGACTACTACTCATATCAGAAACAATAATAAGAAACATACCTTACTCATCTATAACAATTAACATAGATTCTTCTTCTTTCATTAAGCATCCAAAGGGATTACAAATAAATCTTGGCATAAACCTATCTTATTTTATTATTAAAATAGTCACTTAAAAAGAAATTATGAAGCTCAATTTTTTCTTCAAATTAATTTATTAGCTTTATGTTCATTCTCATTGTTGTTATCTATACAAATTTGTAAATATACCTCTTAGTGCAATAATATGTTGTATATAAAATCCAAAACAAATAAGTTTTATGACAAAAACGTTACTCATAATCATCAATTATGAAAATAAACTTATACCTTTAACACAATCTTTCATTTGATATTTTCAAACCACACGTCCAAAGAGAAATAAGAAAACATGGAACTAAATCACATGATAGGGATAAGCCATCCCATTGGTATCTTCTATCATACAATACCTAGTTAATAGCACACTAGTTCATACAATACCTAGTTAATAACACACTAGTTGTACAAGAAAATTTTCATCTTTATAATTTTTTCTTCTAACTTTTCTCTCAATCCACGATAAAACAAGTGAAATGGAAATGTTGTTTAAATATTTAATCATATTTATAGATGATTTTAGGGGTTAAATTTATCCAATGGAGTAATTTTTCATGGATTTTCCCAAAAAAGATTGACCAATTTCCATTTGTTCTTAAAAAAAAACAATTTTCCCAAATTTCATATAACAAAATTATTTTATCTTAAAAATAGCTAAAATTTTGAATATTATACAAACCTATTCCCAAACATTTTACATTTTGCATATTAAGGACTAGTAAGATTAGTCCAGATCTCTACATTTTAATATAAATTTCCATCTAAACAAAGATGTAAATTCTAGTAATTAGATGATGACATTTTTGATGTAAATTAGGTACTAGTGGGAAGATCTAGTGCAGATCTAAGGTATCCATAGGTAGATTTAGTAGATATGAGGTAACAACAGGTGAATCTAGCATATATGAGGTACCAACAAGAAGATCTAGTATATCTAAGGTATTAGCAAACAGATCCTCCAGATCTAAGGTACCAGTGGATAGATCTAGTGTAGATTTGAGTTATCAACAGGAAGATCTAGCATATTTTAAGTACAAGCATGCAGATCTAGAATATCTAAGGTGCCAATAGGTAGATATAGCAGATATGAGGTACCAGCGGGTAGATCTAGTAGATCTGAGGTACCAAAAGGTAGATCTAGTAGATATAAGGTACCAACATGAATATCTATCATATATGAGGTTCCAGTGGACAGATCTAGTGAAAATATAAGGTATCAACAAATAAATATAGTAGATATAAGGTACCAATAGGCATATCTTGTAGATATGAGTACCAAAATAAAAACTATTGTAGATCTAAGTGTCCAAAAAGTAGATCTAAGCAATGAGAAACAAGTCTAAGAAGTGAGCAGTAGGATTGGGAAGTAGGTCTAGGTAGAAGAATTTGAGTTTTTCAACACGTTGTAGAAATGGAAACATGTTTTCAATTTGAGGATAGATTGGATGGCATTTTCAAATACAATCCATGGAAGGAGAGGATCATGTTGGTTTTGATGGAGAATGACATTTGGGAGTTTGTAAAATCCATTAGGGTTCAGCAACGAATCCAAAAGATCTAGCTGCCCATAAGCTAAAGGACATGAAATCTAGAAGGATTATTTCAGATAGAGTGAAGGATCACTTGATCCCTCATTTATCTAGAAAGATAACTACCAGGGACATGTGGGATGCTATGAAGAGTTTATTTCAAAAAAAGAATGAGATTTGTAAAATGGTGCGGAGAGAGAATATTAGGGAGACGAAAATGACAGGATCATATATGGTGATGAATTATCTCACCAAGATATGAAATGTTTGATATGAATTGGCTCCAATCAAGGTGACAATGGATGATTCATATTTAGTGAGGAAAACACTCAAAGGATTGAGGAAGGAGTGGAAATCGTTCATCAAAGGGATCTTGGCATGTGAGAAACTCCTTGATAGGCCAAGGTTGTGGCATGAATTTATTCAAGAATAACTCCAAGATGAAAATTGGAATGGAGGAAGGTACAAGAATGATTGTGAGAGCATTTCTCTTGCTATCCAAGAAAATAAGGGAAAGTTCAAGAAGATTTTTAGTGGAGAGTCCACCTCTCAAGGAATAAAGAAGAAGAAGGACATGCGAAAGTCAAGTGCTTTGCATGTCACAAGTTTTGGGAACTATTTAGGTCATTGTATGAACAAGAAGAAGGGTGAAAATAAGACACAACTAGAGGTAGTTGTGTTGAAAAAGGATCAAGAAGATGAGTTTTCTAAGAAGTTTGAAAAGAAGGAGTCCTTACATTTTCCTCGACTTCATTAAGAACCATATCATTTGGTGCATGGCTAATAGATAATGGAGCCAAATGTCATATGAAAGGAGCATGAGGGTTGTTCGAGAAATTTACAGAGTCATACTTACATGTGCATGTGGAACTTGGTATGGGGACCTAGCATGCAATTAAGGGATATGGATAGTTCCATTCCATATGGATTCAGGAGGTGTGTTGAGAGTGACAAATGTGTTATGGGTTCCAGAACTTAGGAGGAGTGTTCTCTCATTCTCAAGGATTCATAAGATATGATTTGACTTAGTGTTATAGGATGAAAAGGAATTGATCAATCCCAGAGGATATAGCTCAGAAACAATAGTTGTTCTTGGAGTTAGAGAGAGAAAATTTTATAGGCTAAAGGGCTAGCCTCTATGAGAAATGGAAAGAAACAGAGTGACATAGGAGAAGGAGTATATAGTTTTTAAGGTTGAGAATCTCATAGGGATTTAGTCTTCAGGTTGAGGTGGGAAGGAGTATCCTTTTAAGTCTTTCAAGGAGTCATGGTATGAGATAGCCATGCAATATACTTAGGAGTGGGAGGCTTCTAGGAGCATGATCAGTATTCAAATAAGGGTTAGATTGAGATGGTAGGGATAGTTTTTGTTTCAAATAGAGAAACCAATCAATTGGATTGAAGAGTATGCACGATAGCATATCTGATAGTGAGACAGAGCCACCTCTAGGTGCTAGAAGTACCTTCCTCTCTAAAAGGGAGTATTGATGTATTTAGCATTAGACAATTACTTCAACATAGGCTTGGTGTCTATCATGTTGAATTCATCCTTTTTACTTCTCATAACTTTAGGAAATTCACTTTATGAGTCATTTATTAAAGTGAATGACCTTTTATATTAATGTGAGTTTAATTAAGTTAAATTCCTACATTATTTGGAATTATTAAGTTAAGTGAGTTGATTAAGTCCTACACATTAGATCTAAATTATATGGGAGATCCAAATTTCATCCCTTGATCACTTTAGAGATTTAGGATTTAGTGTTAACTTGACACAATAAAAGGAAGCCTAAGTGAGAGGATGAGACACCCAAAAAGTACATTGGAGAAATTAAGGAGTCTTTGCTCATGTGCTTGTGTCACACATAGAGTGAGGGTATCTCATTGAGTGGGTGAAGAGAAGTTTATCCAAGTGTGAGTGGGAATGGATGAGGAAAGGTGCAAATGATAAAAAATGGATATAATATTCATGTGGGCTATGCTATTGATGCATTGTATTTCTTTGATGGGCCATTATCCCAGGATAGTAGCCTAAAATTTTAATGAATAAAATAAACAAGTTTTTGGTTTTCCCTTCATGTTTTTTCGAGGGGTGTTTACATAAAATATTTGTGTAATGTGATGGTTTCAATTTCATGCTTCCACAATTTTTTTTCATTAATAACCTAGTTGTGCTAATAATTAATAAAGTGATTTTGTTTGGGATTATTAAACTGGTTTTCAATCAATTCTATTGCATGAATATTGTTACATTTAATTCATCAATCTGATTTTTTAAATTTATGAAGTGTAAAGCACCATATGTGCAACGTTTTAGTTTCTTGTCTAAATTATGCAACTACAAAAAGAAAATTGTTCATTAATTCTAAAAGAAGAAATAAACTTAAGCTACAAAAAGTAAATCGTTACTACAGAAAACATAGTAAAGAAATTTCAATACCATGATCATAATGATGATTTCAACCACTCCTTAATCCCTGACCCTAATTCCCAAATATATTACCATTCGGGTTTCATGGACTACAAAATTTACCATTCGGTTTTTCCAGTTCAGTAATTAAACTTCACTATGTTAAGAGATGAGAAATAAAGTAATCTAAATTATAAATGAAAACTCACACACCTTCAATTAAATCCACACAACTGAAATAAATTCACATAATAGAAGTAAAGAACACAACTACAATTAAAAGAGTAACAAACTTATCATCAGGGGGGGCTCTTGGTTCAAAGCATGTGACTGTAAGAACTCTTCTACAATTAAGAATTTTGAAACTTGAATCATAAGGTTAACACTAGGAATAAAATAATCAACACCTTCTTATTATCTCATAATTCAATTACAATTCTTCATCAGATAGAAAATAGATCCCCTAAAATAGTATGGTATCACATATTTATACAATGAAGCAAGATCACTCAGATCCAATTATCATGGATCTCAAAACTGACCACCACTGTAATTTTAGGAAAATATGTTTTAAAGAACCAAATATATCTCTCAATTCCTTCAATTTTTTAGAAAACTACTTGCGTGAAACCGAAACAGGTCTATTATGGAAAAAAACCCATGTCATGGATTTGCATTATTCACTTTTGTTTGTTCCAAAATCTCACTGCAATATCACTTCCTGGAAACTATCGTGACTTGATAGAAATATTTGACCATAAGATAGAGCTTTGTGTTGTCGACCTGTGCATGATATAATGGACACATAGCCATATTGAAACACTTGAATTCAAAATACTAAAATGGAATTTAATCTAGATCCTTGAAAGTATGGCAAGCATGGAGCTCAGGTACCCTACTAATTGTATTACATATTGACCAAAACCATGATTTCTCTATTGTGTTGAATTGGATGGTTCTAGACCTATGCTGATAGGTGGATGATATTCTGGAGCTAATTTGTAGTTATCTCCAACCCCTCATTTTTTTGTACCATGAACACATCTATATGGACCTGCAACTTAGCTACACAATCAGAGAATGGTTAAAAAATGGTTTTGGTTCTATAGCTATAACATTTAAATTGTTGTTACCAAAGAATGCGTAAAAATATAAAAATATGGACATTTTAACTTGGAATTTGTTGATGTTTAATCCTCATATCCCAGGGCATGATTTCATGTAAGAATGATAACAATGGATTAAGTGATAGTAAACATGAAAGGCTTATAAAAATATCGTAGGAAAAATAAGTGGAAAAAGGTGACAAACTAGTGGATTCTTAGGGTCTAACATTCCCCCACACTGAGGATTTTGCATGTCCTCGTGCAAAGACAAAATTAAAAAAATTTGAATTCTTCTCCTACTACTCATGGTATCCATTGCTTGGATCGGGATGTCCAAGTTACTGCATGAGGATCTCTAATTTTTCATTGCAATGGACCATTTTGGTTTCTTCATTAAGATCATGTCATTTAAATTTATAATTTTTTCTTGAAGTCTTTTGTTGGTTTTCTTAATCTTCATATTCTTTTGTTGCAACCCAAATCTAAGATCTTGCAAGTAAGATTCTTGTCGTTCTTGCCAAAAACAGAGTTATTTTCTCTGCATATTAATCTTTTGTACTAAAAAAGGTTTCAGTTATTATAAACATGGAAATTTTCTTACTTCTTGCTTTGGATTTTATGGAATCTACCATCGGTGTTATTTAATTGATGAAATCGACAGAACCCCATTTGGATGAATATTACTTGCTGGACATGGAGAACACAATGGTGGAAATTGGTTTTATTAATGTCTGGTCTGTCCTTACTAAACCAAGACACATAATAGTAATTGGTTCTATACCGAAGCTATAACCAACCATCTTTTTTTTTCTTTATATGGACTTTTCCAATTACTGAAAATTATATTATGAGGGCTAAGGGTATCGATTGTACCTACAATATTGACACTGTATTCTTATAATCTAGATGATACATTCATAGCAGTGCAGTTCTTCCTTCCTGTGAGAAGCTGGTTTACAGTGTGCAAGAATTGTCACATTTGATTCTATACAGTCTGTGAGTAAATGTTTTTTTTCATTTATATATGTTTGTCTAATGGTCCAGGTTTCTTTCATCTTCAAAAAGGTGACTTGCATATAAATTTCACCAACTGGGGAGCTACACTGGTATCCCTCACTCTTCCTGATGCTAAAGGTAATATTACCTCTAAACCCTAAGCTATCTTTCAACTCCTTTACCATATTTTCAGTAGTATCATGGAATTAAACATGTTAATGTCTATTCTCTTTTACCATATTTTCAGTAATCTCATGGAATTAAACATATTAATGTCTACAGGTCATATAGCAGATGTTGCTCTTGGATACGACTCTTTATCTTCATACATGGTATCAAATCAAATGTCTCTATGTATTAGCATTTCTATTTGGTACAACAAGAATTTTCCCATAAACTTTCACAGTATTAGCATTTCTATGTGGTACAACAAGAATTTTTCCGTAAAATTTCACAGTATTAGCATTTCTATGTGGCACAGCAATAATTTTTCCATAAAATTTCAAATTTCTTCCTTATAAAATCAAATGTATCTATGTATTAGCATTTCTATTTGGTACAACAAGAATTTTTTCCATAAATTTTCACAGTTCTGCCTTAACTTTCACAGTTCTTCCTTCCACATGGGCTTGGATCTCTAGTTTTAGATGGAGTTTGTTGTATGTACATTACAATGTGGGATATGGTGGACTATCTTGTGATGATATGAGATTGATTATTGATGCATAACGTGAGATCCACTAGGCCTTACCTTGGTGTCATCCTGGGTCGTGTCTCCAACAGAGTCAAGAATGCACAATTTATGCTAAATGAGGAAACCTACCATTTGCCCAAGAACAATGGAAATAACACTCTCCATGGTGAATGTCTTCCTACCTTCCTTTTCCATTTTTTCATTTATGTGGCTAACTAGAGCCCTATAACAAAATCTTTATGTATGTGAACACATCATGTTGGGTTACATATATGTGTGTATTGATGACAGTTTGGTGGTATGTATGAATACAGGAGGGTTGAGAGGCTTTGACAATGTGCTATGGAAAATGAAGGAATATAGGGGAGGAAGGAGGCCATCTGTTAAGTTCACCTACCACAGCTTCGATGGGGAACAAGGTGAATCTAGATGTGATTTAGCTTTAAGTTTACTTAGAATAGTTTCGATGGGGAAAACAATGATTTAGATTTTGAATATGGGTGGGAACTTACTGTGGACTTTAAAATCTCATCTCCTTGCCTCTGAGTGGTGTTTCAACCTCCAAAGGTGCAGACTCTTAAATTGGTTGGTAGGTAGAAATGGGGTTTGGTTGAAACAAGCGATTGTGAGTTTGCAGGTTGAAAATACTTCTATGTGCTAGACTAATCTAAGAGATTTTGATTAGGTCTAATAGCACTCCAAACTGCAGGCATGGAATAAACTTGCAGGAAAGTGCATACCTATTAACTGTTCTGATAACTGCGAGATGCACTGTAACTATTAATAAATTACAGACTGCTTGTTTACTATATTAATAGTTTAGGGGATGAAAAATAACACTTTTGGACAATGCAATTGAAAATTCTAATATTGTAAATGGATTTGTCGACCCTGTTTTCATTGTAACAACTCCTCATTGCAATTTCAATGATAAAAAATTGTTATTCTACCTATCCATTAAAAATCCGAGAAGATAATAAGTCAAAGTTTTGGTTGATATAAGACATGTTCATGTAATTCTCACTGGCAAGTTCCTTTTAATTTTCAATATGCCACATTCTCTTATGTTGACAGTCTTTGTCCCATAGAATATTAAAGGTTTTATTGTATCATTATCATGGAAATTTGAAAATTAGATTCCAAGAAACTAACAACCCATATCTTTTGTCCTCTAGAAGACCTTTCCAGTGACTATAAGATGAGAAAATTTGGACTTTGAGGCTAAAAGATACTATAATTTTGAAGTTGGCAGTTTGTTATCTTTCAGCCAATTTGTTCCCATAGTCGGAATGAACTGGAAATTTATTGTCCCATCATAGAGTTCTCATATGTTCCTCCTCCCACATGCAAATAATTTTTTAACTCTTTCATATATATATTTCCCAAGAAACATTGTGAGCAAGAACCAAAGCATCCAAGCCACTTGCATTAAAAATTTAGTAAGAGGACTTTGCAATTGCATTTTCTTTCCTTTAAATAAACATAGCTCATTTCCTGTGTTACAACCATGTGAAGAAGTTGATCAGTTGTCCAAAATTTCCCTCCATCATGCACTTTAATCACTGCTAGCTCAAGCAAGGGTCCAGTGGTCCTCATTGACAACATTCCATTGATACAAACAAGGTCCATATGAAATTAGGCTCAATGCACTCCACTTGAATTTCATTTAAGAGTTCCAAGGCTTTGTTAGGATATCCATTCTAATAATGTTGTTGGTAGAATTAAGTGTTACAAAGTTTTTCTAGCCTTCTAGAACCATATCTTAGAAAACTTGCATTCATACCATTGTAATTACATCAGGTATGCACAATAACACATATCGTGGAAGCATCAGAGAAATCCACAATGGAATTTTTACATGAGGTATATCTAAGAGTCTCTTAACCTCCAAGAGTCTCTCTAGGCTATGAATTGAGAGATCCTAGTAACTAACTCAAATGCTCAATAAAGAGTATAAATTGGATCGAGTTGGATGACTTGATATGCTTTCATTCACTCAAAACACGCATGGATACACTCAAACATAAAAAAAAAATCAACTATACTTGTTCAGAAAGTTTTATCAAGAAGTAAATGGATGAAGAATACTCATCATACTAGCATAAACACACAGACATTTGCATATATGGATGGTTAGCTATAATAGGTAGAATAACATGTGAGTCCAGTTTATCAATGAAAAGACAATATGATAATTATCTGTCATTAGAAAAGCATAGATAAATGCAAAAAAACATTTACTCACATTTATAGAAAATACAGAAGATGGAAGTCTGAACATATACAGTGAAAAAAGATTCTATTTCAATATGTATTCTAAAATGTCTTTCATACATGAATGGAGTCAAATCTTCAAAGTCGAACCACAGTCTCTAGGAATGAAATTTTGATAAAGTGTATCAGAGATACATCAGAATGTTCCATACTCCAAGGCATCTATTCATCTACAACAAGGATCAACAGGCCTCTCCAAAAACCAAATTTGGCACTTGACTGCACTTTGATTGTGCAAAAATATAAGAGTTTTTCATTTTTTAGTCATCTATTTGCAGAGAATATTGTGGCCCATAAGAGATGAATCTTCGGAAAATGGAGGAGGTTTTTGTTCATAAGATGACAAAGTACAATAACCTATCTTACTTTTTACACAGGTGTTACGGAGTGAGAGATCCATGCATGTATTTATAGCCTATTTTGCAGCCAAGACATAGTTAACGCTTTATTTATGCAATTTTCATCATGTTTGAGGAGAGCCCAGTTTTGAGGAGTCTTCTAATGAATCTTTATCATATTTTATTGTGAATAAGGGCCGTGCTTTCACCCAAAGAGGCATCCAAATCACTTTTTATTAAGGTTAGATGCATGTATTTGACTTTTTGGAGTAGAATTCGACCTCCTTAGGATAAATTCGACTTGTTTTCATTATATATGAATGTAATGCAATGTATTAGAGGTGGGATGTATGATATTTTGAGAGCCAAGGAGCAACATATGCATGCACTTTTCCTAAATTCAACACAGAGATAGTTTGCAGACTTGTGAAGAGAATCTTGTGATTTGATCATTGGTATGAGTCTTTTTCTTCAATTGTGTAATGTTTCTCTACTGTATATGATAGATTTTATGATCTCCATACTGTAATTGTCTTCATGCTCAACCTAAGAAGTGATTTACATAACTCAATCTTATGCTCTATATTTTTTTAAGTTGACCATTTTTGTTTACACCTTCAACTTGTAAATTGAACTCATATTCTATTTATGCTCATTTTACACTTTCCTTTTCTTTCCATCACCACTATACTACAACCAAATCATCAGCATACTGATGTTTACATGTATCTTGCCTTTTCCACAGTTTCATTCTTGTTTCTAGTTCATTAGGGTTTCATAAACACAATGACCTATTTGAAAATATGACTCCATCTCTTTTCTCATCTCCAACAAATCAAAGTATCCATTAGTGAGCTTAATACCTAGCCTAACATCTTCTTCATTCAGTCATTTAGTTGGCTGATATAAATGAGAGAGCCCTCTCTCAGTTGGTAGGGCTAGCTACTCAATCCTAAATATTGGTATGTGCTTACCTCTTTCGTTTCTTTTCTCAGCCTTGGGAAACTAAGGAGTGCTAACAGATTCCATTGTGAATATGATTTTTCAATCCAAGTGTTTGATGAAATCCTCCAAAGAAGCATAGTGTTGTGAAAGGAAGCCATTGTTAGATAAGCCCAAAATTGGCATGTCGGGGATGCCCTGAAACTCCTTGTCAAATGCAAATAAAATGCATGGATCCTAGTTTGGTCACTATTATAGTCAAACTTATACAACATATAAACATAATTCCCAACAAAAATTCAATGACTTTCTTAAATATCCCTCTTCATTGCATCTTGCTTCAAAATAAAAGTATCATTCCACAATGTTTACTAATGCATGCTCAACATCTTCTGAAGCTTAATCTACCTGCATCCAACTGAGGGGTATTTCTGTCTATACCTAGATTATACTGCAAATCATTGTTGTTGTTTCCATTACATAATCCTTTGCATTTAAATAAGATGGAAACTTATTACAGAGACCTTTCTGCAAGCTTTACAACATTTTCCAGTGTCTTTGGGTCTTATAGGACTTCCTCAACTTGCTTTTGAAAACCACAAACAATCTTCACAGTCCTTCAAAGTGAAGTGTGACATAGTTTTCTAAATATTCAAACATAGTCTCGGCACCAACTGTTACAAATCCATTATGAATCCAGTAAGGCACAATGCTGCCATTACAAGTAGTAGAGATCTGAGCTATCTCATTTTCATGATGGGAAATATAAGATCCACCCCTCCACCATGAACATCAAAAACAATAACCCAAATGTGAAACACTCATTGTACTATATTCAATATGCCATCCTAGATCATCAACTACTGTTATTTTCCTTTTTGAATCTGACACGCTAGTAAGATTGTTAGTGTGGAGGTAGCATTAAATTTTTTATGAACCTGTTATCCCTGATTTTTAGGGATAACCAAGAGATCATGTCTCAAGGCGCACATGTGTTAGACATGGAGTACCGAGAGAAGGATTGACCTGAGCATGGCATTGGAGGGCCCATCCTCTTCTTCTTTCATTAGATTCATCTTGTCAGCAGCAGCAGCATCCATCACCTTCATCTTAGACTTGTATCGAGAAAGCTCTTCCTCCATGAGGTAATTGGTCCGGGCATCATGGTATGTGTCACTTTTGATCATTATAACCTTTAAATGTATGCATCTAATTCCTTTTATCTCTGACAACTGCTTGGATTTTACATTAGCCCACTTGACCATGCTTGGGGATATTGACTGGGTGCCCTAGCAAGCCTGTACCCATAGGTTTTGGTTTGCCACTGGGGGATTTCTAAAGAGCCATCGTCCACTCCCATCATACCACCACTTTTCCATCTTATCTCCCACTCATCTATCCCACTCCCCTTGTCTGGGCATTAGGTTGATGATGCATGAGCTTCTACGACTCATCAAGCGAGCCAGCATGGAGCGGAAAACAACTGGACAACGCTAACACATATTACTTTTGAAATATTATGGAAAGTTGTCGCGCTGCCATTTAAATGAAGGCATTCATAAGAAGTGCACTTGTACATTGTAATGGACCTTGAGTGGATAATCTCTCGTCCTTAGGTAACTGAGGCATTTATTAGATTTAATGCAGGTAGATAAAATAGTTAAGTCTAGATTAGACCGTTTTACTTTCGTGAGGGCAAACGGAATATAGGCACCCTCCTTTGTATTATGGAATTCAATATTCATTAGCATTCAGAGCATTCATATGAAAACCAAGAGAAATAAGTGAGCAAGAAGAGAACTTGTGGAGGACACCCATGTACAGATTGAATTAATAGAAGGAAGACTTTGATTCAATTCCATGGCTGTGATTATTCTCTATGTATTGTTGATATTATGCTGTTGCATATTTGCTTCTTGTTTTGTCTATCTTCTATATGTTGCGTATGTGATTGCAATACAGGTTCGATATCTGAGAGAATGAGGAAATGAGTTTCAATTGTTTCTCTGTTTGAGCCAGGAGATTCCTGCATAGAGTGCAGTTGAATTCATCCGCATAGAGTACGTTGATGAGGCTCAGCAGTTAAACTCTCATTCTCGTTCACCCATAAGTTGTTTTGGTTAGATAGAGACGTGCCAAGTGTGCGCAGGCTGGACGAAGTCTCAGAGTTGCGATTCTGAGATAAGGCATTGATAGACTACTGCTGCGAGAGTGCGTAGGGTCAGAAGTCTTCAACCCTTAGCGTATTTGAAGTAAGGCCACAAGGAGTGCGTGTCAGGAGTTTCTAGAAGAAGCTCAGAAGTTGTAAAATCTCAGGAAAGATAGGCCTTCGAAGTAGTTGAAGAGCAGCGGAGAGAGAACCCATGAAATAGGTCGTAAGGAGAAGCGAGCAGGTTGGCGGACGGGTCTCGGGAAGAGACACTTCTTATTCAGGATTTGCGTAAGGAGGAAAAGTGGACGTGAAGTCTACAGTACAGACGGAAGAAAGTTCAAAGCTCAGATTGGACAGAAGTCGTCGATCGAGATCAAAAGGAGCGTGACTCGACTTGTGGATTGGACACATCGGGAGTTCGCGAGGTGATCTCGGGACATAGGGTCTCGGGAGTTGAAGGATCACGAGATTGGTCTCGCGAGTGGCGAGGAAGCGAGAGGGCGAGATAGCTAGTTCGTCAACATCTCGGCGTTTCGAATCTTGGAGGTTGGGACCCCAAAGGTATAGTGACACGTGTCGCGAAGTCGCGATAGCACGAGGTCCTGATACGCAGAAGGAAGGTCAACGTTGACCAGAGACATCGAGTCTCGGGGATCCGAGGGTCGAGTATTCAGAGTTGAACTCGCGAAGTCGCGAGGACCGATCCTCCAATAACCAAGGAAGGGAGGATCGCGCGGGTGGAGAGTTACTGTGGGTACGAAGGATTCCTGCGAGGGGATCAGAAGAACCTTTGAGTTCTTCGGGCCGAGGAGAAAGAAGGTCCTGGTGAGTGCGGGTCGGACCGTGAGGGTTGCGGCTTTGTGCCAATTGACCTATTTTTAGGGTTGCACCTTACCTTGTGGGAAGAAGGGGTTAAAGGCCCAGAAGGTAAAATAAGCTGGTAAAAGATAAAAGCCTAGGAATAAAACCTCCAGATGCTTCACCCAGGGATCCCCGAGAAGGCAATAAAAATCCTCTCATCAAGAAACAAGAGGGACCTGGAAAATTGTCAAACATGACCTAGTCAAGAGGATAGGGGGTCTCATCACGAGCCAACCTATTATGTTCATGGCTACCTAACAGCATGACATTTCCATCATCTAGTTACCACGCCAGGGCAGTGACCTTTGGTTGCATGGCCAAGGGAAAGGGGGTCTCATCACGAGCCAGCCTTATCATCTCTATGAAAGTACTTGTGGGTAACACTGTCAGCTCTGGTCACCATGCCAAGGTAGTGTCCTCTGGTTGGTCCTTGGATAAAAAAAAAGAAAAAGAAAAATAAAAATAAAATAAAGAAAAGAATAAAAGGCAAGAATGGGGCTTGGAAAATTTTTCATCCATGACAGGTACAACTCGCCTTCTACAAAGGCACCCACATGTAATATCATGCATCCCTATCTCTCACTCTACCTGTATGTCTGGACATCCCTTAGCCACACCACCTCATTTACATGGCTTGGATGAAAACCCTTGGAAACTTTCCTTTCCTTATGGATACTAGCCTAATAGGATCTCTTGCTCTGTTTCCTCAACCTTGTATTGTAGGTTTTTGTAACGTCTTTGAGATGTTGAATGATATATCAGGGTTTTTACGCATATGTTTGATAATATTAATGATGAAATGTGATTAACATTTCTATGATACCTGTGACTAATGAGCCCATGGAGGGCGTAGTTTTTGATATGAAGGACCATGCCTGACGGACAGGTACCATTTGGACCGGTACACATGGGGAGATGATTAGTTCGGACCTCCATGGGGCTGAATAGCCCATCAGATGGTTGTTGAGACCCCTTCAGAAAGGTAGAGAAAGGACATTGTTTGATCAAGGTTTTTCACCAGAGAAGAAGAGGACGTTTCACTAGAGGCACTTTGGCAGAGCCCAACCTAGGGGGAGTGACCCCTTTTCAGTGGAACATTGGCCTCGGAAGGCTCAGAGCATCCCCATCCTTACCATGATGTCATCCAACTTCATGGTCATTCTTGGAGGTAGACTGGGTAGCAGTGGCATGTGTGACATGTTGGAGAAGCCCCTGGGGGGCTAACATTTTGCTTTTGGATGTCTCATCTTCCCTAAAAGGGGCTAGCACCTCCCTTGAAGGGGATTTTACCTTTATTTCAGCTCAGTTAGGGTTTTAGTTTGACAATTTAATGTAAAAATAGTATTTTGGTCTTGTCGGCCTTTTTTATGACCTAAAATTAATTAAGGTCATTGATAAAGTATATATTGAGGAGTTTTATCCTCATTTTGACATAACACAACACTCACTCTCCTAGTCAGATCTGATTTTTGTGCCCTAGTTGGGTATTTGTTCTCTTGGAGTGAGGCGCACTTGTTGAAGGAAGGATTTTCTTGGCATTTTTGGCATTTCTCTTGAAGGAAGGTTTACAACTAGGGTTTGCAATGCTATTTCATGGTGATATGTAAGTGTTTTTTTCTGCAAAACTTCTTAATTGAATGGTTGTAGGCTTATATTCTAGCATTTATTTATAAACTTTGTTGATTTAAAACCCTAGGGGATAAACACATAAGTAGGTTGTTATCTCATGTCCCCTAAAAGAGAAATTTTCAGCCATTGAAGGAGAAAGGAAGAGCCTAACCATAACTACACTCTCATTTCTCTCTTCCCCTAAGCTAGTTGTACCCTTTAAAGGTCAAGAAGGAGGAGACGTACCAGGCCTAGGTTATCTACACCTAGGGCTCTATCCTACTTCTAGGGTTAGGTGATAGGGCCTTGCTTTAGCAACACCCTCCCTCATCTCACTCTCGTGTCTTGATTTATATCTTATGCTAGCCATTTTTTCAAGTTAAACCTAAGGAACGAGGAAAGGGCACAAGGCCTTGCTTTAGCAACACCGGAGTGAGCCTCTTTCCCCTAGGGTTTTGCTTCTAGGATCCTGCCATAGTAGCACTTCAGAACCCTTCCCTCTATTCCTTAGCCTTTCCCTTCAACCTTTGCATCCTCCCCTAACTTGACTCCATTTACCCATTAGGCATTGATCTTAGAACTCCAACGTTGAAGTGATAAGTGGTCAAAAAAACTCTCAAAAACTTTTATAATTGAAACGCTAACTAACTACTAACCCTGGAAGGCTGACGTCACACTTGGTTATTTCATCTTGATGCAACATTCTCTATGTATTGAGAAATTGAATGATGATTTGATGCATTTACTGAACAAGAATTGATTTGATACATTGATTGCCATGTCATCTTGATATTTATTGGTGAAGTAATATTATTTCATTGCTATTTTAACAAACATTGACTTCGTCAATATTTATTGTTGCAATTGCTTATACATTGATATCAGATAGTTGCATGAAGTACTAACCCATTGAATTATAGCATGTATTAGTTTGATGTTGCTTTGTTCTGGGCAGGTGTTCTCATTTGGGCAGGTGTTCTCATTATTGGTTGTTTAGCCCAACTATCTGTTTTAGGTGGTGACCTGTGAAGAGGGACCTTTATTCTGACCTTTGAAACCTTAGCCTCTTCAAAACTCTAGGTTACTGGGGATGTCTCCACTGGGCCTATTAAGTACCTATACTAGATCTGCAAATATACTTCAATAATACCAAGAATAAACCATAAACCATTCACCATAACATGAACACAAGAAATAGAGAAAACCCTTGAGGTAGGGTAACACCATTTCTTAATCCTTATGGAAGGATAAAACTCCTCAAGCAATCCTTGCTTGTACAATCACAATATTCTTCACTATGTTTCATTACATTGCCTACACTTCTTTATATAGCTCTCCCTATCTCCTAGGAACCTTCTAGAGAGCCTTCTCACATTTATTACATCCAACTACCATAGTGGGCCTTTATTAAGATAGTGGACCTAGTCCACCTTACATTGAATGACCACATTCCCATATATTAATTGAATTCCACACATAACTACATTCCCATTGGGTACCTCCCTAGGTACCCCATATTACCTCCCTAGCTATACTACATTCCATTCCCGTTCACATGTTTCGTCCTCGAAACATGAGAAGAAACCATACAATATGACCGACTAAGCAATGTATCCAACTGGTACCAAGTACGACCATCCATATATCCCAATGGAAGTCGAACATGATGTCTATCTACTACCTTTCCACCCTTATCTTTCTCTGCATCATGTCGAGGTTGCCATGGGATTGTTTCTATAGTTTGAGCTCTTCTCATAGTGTTGGTAGTCCTCCATGCACCTCTTGATTGTTTTCCTGTCTGGTGCCCTGCTGGTGCATAAATATGTTCATGCACATGCCCTTGCCTTGATGAATTTTTCATCTCTATATGATGTGGATGGCGATATACAACAACTATAGGAATTTTTTCTTTTTTCTTCAAAACTGCAACACTTTGTGCCTTTGAGTCAATGACCTCCTTAGCTTCCTAATTATTCCCTTCTTGTAGTTTTGATTCATCTCCTTCTATAGACTCTACCTCTAATTCAACTTCAGACTAGGCAATAACTTCTTTGCTAGCCTCCATGGGTCCATCTTTCTTACTAAGAGACACATCCTGCAATGTGATTTTATTTTTCTTGTACCACAACTTTAAAAACTTCTTTTGCACATTAATATTAATGGTACCCATTGATTCTATCCAAGAATATCCCAAAACAATATCCACTTCATCCATATCCATAGCATAAAAAATTGAATGCAGCACATAAAAATCTGAATCCATGGTAATCTTCAATAATTTAAAAATTTGAACATTTTCACCCTCAACATGTGTGCTTTGAATATTCTTTATTGGAACTTGCAATCTATTAATCAACTGAACATTGATAAAATTATGCATGCAACTAGGGTTA
>JZKD02S2089394.1:308870-368394 GCA_000966675.3 Picea glauca | reverse complement strand
TTAATCCTTATGGAAGGATAAAACTCCTCAAGCAATCCTTGCTTGTACAATCACAATATTCTTCACTATGTTTCATTACATTTCCTACACTTCTTTATATAGCTCTCCCTATCTCTTAGGAACCTTCTAGAGATATTTCTCACATTTATTACATCCAACTACCATAGTGGGCCTTTATTAATATAGTGGACCTAGTCCACCTTACATTGAATGACCACATTCCCATATATTAATTGACTTCCACACATAATTACATTCCTATTGGGTACCTCCCTAGGTAACCTCCTTAAAAAGAAAGAACCTCCCCATTCTGGTGACATTGGGTGTAGGCTTATATTCTTTCATTTATTTATAAACTTTGTTGATTTAAAACCCTAGGGGATAAACACACAAGTAGGTTGTTATCTCATGTCCCCTAAAAGAGAAATTTTCAGCCATTGAAGGAGAAAGGAAGAGCCTATCCATAGCTACACTCTCATTTCTCTCTTCCCCTAAGCAATCCATACCCTTTAAAGGTCAAGAAGGAGGATATTTCCCAGGCCTAGGTTATCTACACCTAGGGCCATCCTGCTTCTAGGGTTTGGTGATAGGGACTTTCTTTAGCAACACCCTCCCTCATCTCACTCTCGTGTCTTGATTTATATCTTATGCTAGACGTTTTTCCAAGTTAAACCTAAGGAAGGAGGAAAGATCATGAGGGATTGCTTTAGCAACACTAGAGTGAGCCTCTTTCCCCTAGGGTTTTGCTTCTAGGGCCCTACCATAGCAACACTTAAGAACCCTTCCCTCTAGTCCTTAGCCTTTCCCTTCAACCTTTGCATCCTCCCCTAACTTGACTCCATTTACCCATTAGTCACTGATCTCAGAACTCTAACGTTGAAGTGATAAGTGGTCAAAACAACTCTCAAAAACTTTTATAATTGAAACCTTAACTAACTACTAACCCTGAAAGGTTGACGTCACACTTGGTTATTTCATCTTGACGCAGAATTATTTATGTATTGAGCAATTGAATGATGATTTGATGCATTTATTGAACAATGATTGATTTTATACATTGATTGCCATGTCATCTTGATATTTATTGGTGAAGTAATATTATTTCATTGCTAATTTAACAAACATTGACTTCTTTAATATTTATTGTTGCAATTTCTTATACATTGATATTAGATAGTTGCATGAAGTACTAACCCATTGAATTATATCCTGTATTAGTTTGATGTTGCTTTGTTCCGGGCAGGTGTTCTCATTTGGGCCTACACTTCATTATTGGTTGTTTAGTTGAACTAGCTGTTTTAGGTGGTGACGTGTGAAGAGGGACCTTTATTCTAACCTTTGAAACCTTAGCCTTGTCAAAAATCCAGGTTACCGGGGATGTCTCCCCTGAGCCTAACCTCCCTAAAAAGAAAGAACCTCCCCATTGTGGTGACATTGGGTGGGGTAGGTTCCTGTTATGCCAGTTTGGCCTCTATCTTCTAGCCTTTTTTACCTAGCTACAAACTATGTGATAACAGAACCAATTGCTAGAACACTAGCATATGGCTTGGATTGGAATGTTTAAAAGAAAATTGGGAAATCTACACCTTCCTCCTTACCCAAGAGAAAAATGTCATGGCCCATAGAATTACCAGATAGCCCAACAATAGTTTCTTGGTTTTCAAAGTGCCCAACATCACCCAAATTGAATTTATAAGCTAATATATTGACAAAGATATGAAAAAGAATGTAAAGAAAACATGAGGGATTGAGGTGGGAAGATATTTTTATCCAAACATGTTTTATGTTTCATTTAAAACCTTTAGTCTTGACCAAGCTCTCAGTACTTTAGGAAGGCCCACACAAGAAGATGCTCAAGAATTTCTTAGTTTTGTTATGGATCAATTGCATAATGAACTACTTAAACTGGAAGGTAGGGACCTAAATGGCTCTGGTGGAAACAAAATCTCATTGGTTACAGTTAGTGGAAATGATGATTGGGAGATTGTTGTCCCTAAGAATCAAACTGAAATAATTAGAAAACATACTTTTATGGAGTCAGAACTAAGTTCTATATTTGGGGGGAAATTGAGGAGTGTTGCCAAATCTAGAGGTAAATATATGTCCTTTACTTATTATATATTTGTTTGAAGTGAGAAGTGAATCTTTGATTTGTATCCTTTTGTAGAAAATAGATTCTAAATTTCTACCTTTCATAGTTGCACTAATTTATAATCATATCATCATCTAGATTATGGAGGGAATCTGGCAGAAACATTATTTTTCAAAAACATAATGTGTATAATAGTGAATGAAATGACTAAAGACAATTGCAGAAATAAAACACAATAATGTTGTAGTGGACATAAATTTTATTCTTTATTGGTTGTGTACAATGGTGGTAGTAATATCTAAGAAGAGATGCATCCTGCTCCCATTAGCCAAAAGCCTCATGCAAGAGGGTGATGCCCTTATTCATTAACATATACAACATAAAATGAAAGGAAAATAATATGCAGAGACCAAGGACAAAGCAGGTGGAAGGCCAATAGTTGAGTGCCCCGAGTTTTAGTTGTAACAGTTGATTTGTTGGGATTGTTAACTTTTCACTCCAAACTTTGATTGGGATGCAAGATAGCTTATTGGGAAGCTATGGTTGAGATATATAATGTAGAAAGTGATATGGACCCTAAAAACAACATCAGGGAAAGGATCAAACCATGTGATTTTCAGATTTGACCTGAAACTTATAAATTCAGAGGCTATTATAAAAAGGCCTCAACTGCCACCTAGATCACCATTTTACTTGGAAACACTGCTAATAAAACAGAAATGGGATGAGATGGGACTTTCTTCACAGCTCATGAGAATGTTGGCAGTGACATGTCCCTATGCTCAGGATGATTTTGAGAAAACAATCATAGATGATCTGAGACAACAAGCAACTACTAATGCAACCATGCAACTTTTATAGTGTATCTTCCTATATTTGTATCTACATGAGGCACTAGATACTAAATAATGTCTCTACATTCTTACGAAATGGATGCTTGACCAGTGTCATTGAGAATTCAATACATTTTAAGGAAAGGTTCCCTATTGAAGATTTGGTGGATTAGGCTTGTTATTCTTGTGTATGGGATGAAAAAGATATGTTGGATTAGAAATATTACCCTTGTGTATGGTGTATTAAGTGGTATTTGATTAATCAAATTGAGGATGAAAGCACTGAGGTTGCACTTTGCCGAAAGAAACATTTCCTTTATTTATTGCATGCTACATTTGGAAGTTGGCAAATGTTAATGCTTTCAATTCAAAGTTTTTGATCCAAAGTGTCTTAGAAACCATTTAGCACACATAATAAAGCCCAACTTTGGCACCCTTTTGAAACAGTTTATTCCTTATTCATTGGTTTATGATATTTGTAATATCTTGAAATTTATGCACTTAAATATACTGAAACTAGTTTTTAGGAGTATAAATTAGTAATATTGGTAGTTCCCAAGCCAGGAAGAAAGAGGGAAGGGAGAAAGGAAGAAAGGAATTATGTTAATGCACTGAAATGGAGAAAAAAACCATGTTATATGGAATTTACTGATAGTTTAAGTATAAAATAGAAACGATGCTTACATTTGGTTGTTGCATGACTATGTTTTGATTTATATACATGTTGAAATTGCATTTTTATATTTCATAAGTGGTTTATTACACTTTGGCATATCTCTAGACTCTCATACCAGCAGAAGTAGATGCAAAAGTGGATCCCGTGGATCTTTACACACAAGCTGCAAATTTTCGGGTTATGCCAGAACACCTTCTATTATATCATCCATAATATTGCATATGAATTCTATGATATATTAACTAGGCCATCATACATGACAAGGAAGAACACTTATTTACAAAAAATTCACCAAGACTTTAAAGGTTTAATAATTAAGTGAAATATTCGCCAAGATTTTACAAGATTTTATAATTCAGTGAAAGATTCACCAAGATTTTACAAGATTTTATAATTCAGTGAAAGATTCACCAAGCTTTTACAAGATTATATAATCGACTAAAAGATTCGCCAAAAAATTATATATACATATTATATTATTGATAAAATAGCCTTCAATTTTTCCTATGTATCATGGGGATTCACCCAATTATTATACATATAAATTTAGAGGGGGGGTCCTTAAAATAACCACTAGTGCAATATGTTGGGAACCCAAGATATCATAAGACAATTCCAGCTGTAAGAAGCTAATAATTATATTGTGTTGGCACAAGGGCAGACCCAGGGTTCAACGCTACAACATTGCACCAACAAGCCCTAACTACTCTCCCGTTTGGAAACACCTCCGAGGCAAATGAAGTGTCACCTGAAGTAGCTATGGGGGGATAATAGGACACAAATGTCTACAACCAAGGGAATACAAAGTGGATCCAATTCAATAACAACACAACATCTAGATATCGATTTCCAGCTTAGATCTATGTCACACAACAATTTGTCAGATCTAACACTATAATGCAATAAAAATATATTTATAAACAAGAGAGAACAACATCAATCACACACAACAAAAAGATATGTGTGGTTCACCCTCTCCCTAAGGATACATAGATAGAATTGTTCTTTATAATATATTAAGATGAAAGCATACAGTTCTTATCTTCACTCTTGGCTAGCAGATGTTCTCTCTTTTTCTTTGTCTTCCCTCCTTGTGCACCCAGCTGCAGGGTTGATCTTCGAACCCAACTGAAGATCTTACAACACAAACTTCCCTCGCTTCTCATTTCTTCTCTCTCTTACTACAATAATCACCCATAACAATAATGAACTTGCAATGAAAATAAAAACAACAACAACCAACCCATCCCAGGTCCGCTTGACCTTTATTTATACATTACAATAGCTCACCAACAACTTTAGGCCAAATCCTAAGTGTCAAAACCCTAGGTACCAAAGAATTAGGTGTCTAAAACCCTAGTTCAACTTGACTGGCATTTTCAAGGCTTCGCCAGCCTGTCTTTTCTTCCTTTTCGTGTGGTGCTCCAAAGAATCCAATGGTGGATTTTTCCACTTGTTGAGTTGTCCACAATTCATCTTCCTTTCTGATATTTCCTCCTTGGTCTCCTCGTCCAACAACTTGGTTTCTCTTACTTTGCTTCGTCCTTTCTGCTCAATTTGACCTAGTATCAGTCATTGTGTCTTGCGCGCAGTTCACATTCTACATTTTCTGCCTTACTCTTCACTTACTTCCATCCCCAAGGGCTAACAGGCCCCCAACACTCACTTGTGACTTGTCCCGAGGCACTTCAGATATGAACCTTCTGATTTTCTTCGTCATCAGGTTGCAGAGAGCAGCCTGTGCTTTCTACTCTTTCCTTCCCCATTGTGTGAAGACTGTATCTTTTGTGTCTGGTACCCAGTTTAAACTGCGCCTGGTACCTGGACCCTTTTCCTTATGATTTTAGTGAGAGTTGTGAGGCAATTGGTTGTCATAATACAGTTTCAACCGGATCTTGTTCACCAAACCTTCCTTCCATTCTCCATTCAAAGTTTTCAACTGTGCAACTCCTCCTTCTGTGAGATAGACAACCTCATATGGCCCCAGCCAATGGGTTTTGAACTTTCCTGGCTGATTCAAGAATTTGTTGTCGTATATCAGTACCAAATTTCCTTTCTTAAATTCCTTGTTCTTGATGTGTCTGTCATGGTAGGATTTTTCTCTTTCCTTCTGTACCTATGGATGGAATCTTGCAATAAATATGTCTTCTTCTAGTTTGACCAACTACATGAGCCTCTCTTGAATAGCACCAATGTCATCCATATCTGTAAAGGCTGCGATTCTTAAGCTTGGGACCAAATATTCCATCGGGACAACTGCTTCGAGACCATACAACAACTTAAAGGGGGTGTGCATTGTTAGCTTCTTGCAAGTGGTTCTATAGGCCCATAGTACTGCTGGTACTCTTAAATCCCAGTCATCCTTGTTCACATTGCAAATCTTTGTCAGCGTTGTCTCCAAGATATTATTGAAGGCTTCAACTATCCCATTCGCTTGTGGGTGGTAGGGTGTGATCTTCTGATGATGGGCTACAAATTCTTCGGTCAAGGCTTCAATGGGCTTATTAATAAAATGTGTGCCTCGATCACTCATAAGGATCTTCGGGAAACCAAACCTGGTTATGATGTCATCAAATATGAATTGTGCAGCTATAGTTACACTGAAATCTCTAACTTCTCTTGCTTTGGCCTATTTGGTCAAATACTTTGTCACAGTTATTATGTATTTGGCTCCTGTGTGCTTCCCTGGTGGGTTTATAGGTCCCGTGAAGTCAATGGCACATTTCTCAAATGCTTGTAGGGTCAGCTGTGGTGCTAAAGGAATTTAATCTCTTTCTGGACAGTTTCCCAACTCTTTGGCATACATCACAGGCTCTATAATAGTCCTTAGCACCTTTGTTTAAGGTAGGCCACTAGAGGCTAACTCTAAGAACCTTCTACATTGTTTATTTTTCTGCGTAGTGTCCTCCTATGATGCCTTCATGAGATTCTGTGTAGATCAATTGTTGCTATGCCTCCATAACACACCTCCTCAATATCTCATCAGGTCCCATCTTGTATAGTTGTCCAGCTATAAGTGAAAATTTTGCAGCATGCACTACCAATTGTTTCTTCTGGGTGATTGTATATTCACTAGGTTCCATTCCTGTTGACATGAACTAGACTATCTTTGTGAAGTGATCATCAATCTTTCTAATAGCCAACAACTGTGCATATGGAAACGTATCCTCCAAACTAGTAGGCTCTTATCCATGTTCTAAAGGGAGTCTAGGTGCCTCCTCAAATACTTTTTGTCTTACAATCTGTAACGCTTGATCCACTGTAGGATATTGGATTTCAAACAAAAATGTAGTTACAAAGTTCCAGGTCATACCTTCCCAATTTGCAGTGATGAGGCACAGGTTTTCTTGAAGATACCAGTTGATAGGGGTTGTGTCCTGTGTGTTGATGAATTTGTGCACCCACTGCTCTTGAGGAATTATTCTCCAGTATTCCTCGCAACTTCGCAAATGGTCCTTCAGACAACTTTGACCTATGTACCTAAATTCACATCCTTCTACTTGCTCTGAAAACCGTGTTGTCATCAAAGTGTGACAATGTACCCAGTCTATAATTTTGTTTTTGTGTGTCCCCCACCATGTTGTTGGGTTTGTTTTCAAGGCCTCATCCATTTCCAACAATCTTTGTTGTGTTGGTACAATTTCTTCAAAGTCCAACAAGATTGATTATAAGTTATTTAGACCATCAAAGGTGGGAAAGTTACTTACTGTTGTGCCAATACAACAAACTTCTCAGGTTAATCTAGCACATGATCTCCTTGTAGATAATTCATACATTTTGTTCTTACAGTTCTCTAGTGCTTATTTTAAGTCTAATGAGCATGCACTATCACTTAGCCAGCTTAGGTTCCCATATGTCGTAGCATTAATGTAATCTTGTTGTCTAGCTGTTAATTTGTATATGTTTTCTAGTTTATATGCACAACCTTCTTCTCTGATGGGTTATGTGTATCTCTGACCTTCATCGGGATCCAAAGGTGAAATGACCATAAGTTCATCTCCTTCAAATGTCATTCTTCTTTTATTTAAATCAACCACATTGGAATTATTGAAAGCCCAATCAAATCCTAACAGTGTAGGGTAAGGACAATTATCATCAACTATCTCAATCACCTCGAAGTCTGCAAACGTCCTTACTCCATCGATGTCCATAGGGACATGTTCCAATCTCCCAAAGGGGCTTACAACTTGTTGATTAGCCATCCTAATCCTAATAGGGGAATATATAAACTTAGTTTTTTCCATCAGTGCCCAGGTCTGCTTCATCATGACATTGACCTCCGACCCTAAGTCAAGGACCACATAGTCGATATCATACTCTCCAATTTGAGCATTCAGGTGTAGTTCCTTATTTTTCCTTCTCTTTT
The DNA here is from genome assembly GCA_000966675.3 of Picea glauca. Lineage (NCBI taxonomy): Eukaryota > Viridiplantae > Streptophyta > Pinopsida > Pinales > Pinaceae > Picea > Picea glauca. The sequence goes on along the minus strand of JZKD02S2089394.1, from coordinate 360,427 downwards.
TAGAGACTTGGTGTACTGCTCTATTAAGAAAGGGATCTATCTTCCCTAGGTCGTACTGTATGATTAAATTTTGTAGCTCTTCTACAATGCTTTCATCCTAAATCAACTTAATACAGGTATATAAGAATTCCATGAGCTTTCTTACCTCTTTTCCTTCTCCTAAAAGAGAATATTGATCGAATTCTAGAGGCATTCCACGTTCTCTTAATTTTGGTCGTGTCTTTGATAAAGAACCTTGGTCTCTCCCGAATTCTTTTCTTGCCTCCTCAAATATTTGTTTTTCTTTCTTTGCATAGAAAACACGTGTTTTCTCGGTATCTTTCCTAACTCTTGATTCTTCTATAGTCTTTCCTTGGGTCTCTCTATATTCTCCTATAACAATGCCTCCTCTTGTGATAACAATGACTCTATGGTCCTCTCTGCGAGGTTCAGCGTATATCAGTTGCACTTGCGATTTCTACTGAGGTCCTCGTCTCTCCTGAAGTTTGGTTAGAAGCACAGGACAATCTTCTATAACATGTTTGAATGAGTTGTAGTAGCTGCAAGTGGTACAAGGTTTCTGACAATCCCTTGCTAAGTGTCCTAGTTGGGCACAATTATAACAAATGATTTGGCCCCTACCTTGACCCATACCTCGTCCTCGTCCTCTCCCTCTGAATCCACCATGAGGGTTGAAGTTTCTTCTTCTTGGAGAATTATACTACGTAGTGTTTCCTTCTTGTTGTACTTCACCTTGAATTTTGTATATATCTCTTGACCTTTCATGCATGAGGTCATAGGCCCTACAATCCATATCATCATGCCCCACTGAATTACAAAACATGAAATACAGATTTGTGGGTGTCTAAATATATGTTTGCATGTAATAGAATTCACCAGGGCAATGTTTATTTCTACATACCTCATGCCATGGTAAGGTAACTTGCGTTAAAGGATCACGGCTCCAGATTCCAAATACTCACGAAATAGCAGACAATGCTCCTTGTCATGGCCCACTGCTTTGCATCTAATGCACCAGATATCTTCTCTTTTATCTTGTCTCTTGTCTTTATTTATATCTTTAACCTATAGAGATAAACTAGTTAGTTGACTCAATATTTGACTCATACATGAGCTAGATTCTCCCATAGGGGTTGATTCTAAATTCATGGCAATCTCTAGTGCATCCACCTGCGAATAAATATTTTGTTGAATCAGAGGAACTCTAATGTGTGGTAAGAGGGCATCAATGAACCACTCCTTTTTCTGCTCGTCTAGGATCTGAAAAATCAAATGGCCTGTCAAGGTCTTAAATCTCTGATCAAACTCCCACACAGGTTAAACTATTATGTTATTGATTTCTTTTAGTTCTGTAATGCACTGCGACTCAAACTTAGGTTTCTTGAATTCAACAATTAACATAGTCTTAATGACATTCAGCATTTTAGGTACAGTTACTTGGACAAATTTCATGTACCATCTCAGTGCGTGACCTATCAGGGTAGTACTAAACTGAGCTCATTTAAAAGCTTCGTCGATGATCATTTTAATACTCCACACAGCTTCACATAGAAACTAGTGTTGATCGGGATCTTCAGATCCATCTCCTCTGAAGGTGGGTAACCTCATCTCATATGCCATAGATATTCCTAGCTATCATGACTAAATATGTGGTGGAATGCTAGTGACAGTGCTCTAAGCGCTCTGGTGACTCTGATTACTCTGATTTGTTAATGCTTTTGAAACCACAGGAGGAATAATAGTGCTTACTTCAACAATTGATGCGGTTACTGAAGTTTCTGGCTCTTCCCAACGAGGTTCTTTGGATTTCCATTCCTCTTTCCTAGTGAGTTCTGAATGCTCTTCGTCTGTTATATCTACCTCTTCTCCACTATAGAAACTCGCATCCTTGTAGTTATGCTTAAACAAGTTCGCAAGAGGAACTTCTGTGAACACCCTCCCACTGCGCATGTGTCTAGCCTCTATGTCGTTGTCGCTATCTGAGTTCTTGAACATTATCCTTTTCCAATCTGACCAACTATTGTACCTTTAAGATATTCTTCTCATGCAATAGCATCTTGATCCTCAACTTTAGAAATTGTAAAAATTTTCCCCTAGGTCCCTTAAAGAAATGCCTCTCGGCTTGGTTATATGACTCTACTCTGTCAACAACAAACTCGGTGATATATCCTCCAATGGTGCTATCCAACCAGTGATTTAATTCTCTCGACATAGAGTTATCAACTCTCTTGATATTATTGATCAGAGCCGACGTCCAAACCACAGGTGGTTTAGATTTGATCTCAAACTGGGTATCTGCTAACCTAGCTAGCCACTCATATATCTTTTGATGGATTCCCCTAAATAAAATCTCATGTATATCAGTAAAGATATATCTTCCCAACCAATACTCTGTAGTAATATTAGGGTTCTTGTTTTGGTCTTCAATGAAGTCCTTTTCTTGATCTTTTATCCACATCTGAATCTTTGTCTTCGATGGAAACCATCTTGACATTCGCTCAAGAATATTCTTGTCCTGACAATGGAACCATTTTTTGGCATAGGGGAAGACCCAGGGTTCAATGCTACAACAACGCACCAAAAATCCCTAACTACTGGCCCTTTCATCAACAACTGCAAGGTAGATGCAGTCTCACCCGAAGTAGCTATGGGGGAGTTGCAGGACACAGATGTCTACAACCAAGGGAATACAAAGTGGATCCAATACAAGAACAACACAACATCTAGATATCAATTGACAACTTAGATCTACATCCTACAACTATCTGTCAGATCTAACACTATAATGAAATAACATTATATCTATAAACAAGAGAGCACAACATCAATCACACCCAACACAAAGATGTATGTGGTTCACCCTCTCCCTAGGGATACATCCACATAACTGTGCTTTATAATATATTAAGATGAAAGAATACAGTTCTTATCTGCACTCTCGGCTAGTAGATCTTCTCTCTTTCTCTCTGTTTTCCCTCCCTGTGTACCCAGCTGCAGGGTTGATCTTTGGTCCCAGCTGAAGATCTTATAACACAGACTTCCCTCTCTTCTCAATGCTTCTCTCTCTTACTACAATAATCACCCATAACAATAAAAAACTTGGAATGACAATAACAAAAACAACCAGCCTAGCCCAGGTCCTCTTGACCTTTATTTATACATTACAATAGCTCACCAACAACTTTAGGCCAAATCCTAAGTGTCAAAACCCTAGGTACAAAAACCCTAGGTGTCTAAAACCCTAGGTCAACTTGACCCACGTTTTTAGGGCTTCGCTAGCCTGTCTTTTCTTCCTTCTCGCGCGGTGCTCCAAAGCATCCAACGGTGGCTTTTTTCGCTTGTTGCGTTGTCGACAATCCATCTTCCTTGCTCATCTTTCCTCTTCGATCTCCTCATCCAATGACTTGCTTTTTCATACTCTACTCCATCCTTTCTTCTCTTCTGCTCACTTTGACCCAATATCAATCAATGTGTCTTCCGCGGAGTTCACATTCTATCTTTTCTACCTTACTGTTCACTTACTTCCATCCTCAAGGGCCAACATATTGTTATATGCCTAGAGTACCAAAAAGTGAAGACAAGGCATAGACATCTAGCAGGGCTGCTACATCCATTACCCATTCATGAGTTGAACTGAGAAGTGGTTACAATTGCTTTTATTACAAAGTTCCTAGAAGAGGGAAACAACATGATTCCATCATGGTGGTGGTGGATAAATTAACAAAAGATGCACATTTTATTCCTGTGAATACTACACAAAGGCAAAAAAATTCTATACATTTACATGAAGGAAGTTTCCAAGTTACATGGGATGCCTAAAGCAATTGTTTCATATAGTCATGCAATCTTTACATCCAATTTTTGGAAAGGTTTTTTCAAAGGATTTGGAACAAATTTTAATCTCAGTATAGTGTATCACCCAAAGTTGGATGGGAAAACAAAGAGGAATAACCAAATAATTGAAAACATGCTCAGAATGTATGTGATGGATCAATCATCAAATTTGGAATACTACATCTACTTAGCATAATTTTCTTATAATAATGGGTATCAAGCAGTGAAGGGGGCACATTCCTTGGGTCAACATGTTGAAAAGAACAAGCGATTTTGGTTGGAACTGTTGTTGGTAAAGTAAACAAATTGAATTTTTTTTATATTTATGAATATTATGATGTAAATTTGTTAATGTATTTTGACATAGTGATGTGCATCGAGGACGATCCACAATATTAGGGGAGGGGGGATGTAACATCCCTATCATCAGTTTAATTAATGAATATTGTAGATATGAATGTGGATATGGCCAAGCAATGTAATATGCGAAATGTACTTTCTAAATTTTAATTAATAGAATTTTATACCAACTAATAGTAATATGGACGGAGATGGGGGTTGATTAATCCACAAGATAGAGGGGAATGTTTGGGTGTGTCTAAGAAGGGCCCAAGGGGGAAATGGTTTATGGGTATTGAGCTAAACCCATATTTTTTAATTCTAGTATCTTTTCATTCAACCATGTATTTTATGTTTGAGTGTATGAGAGCCCAATCACTGAATACATGTCAAGGGGTGGGTGTAGAAGTCACTTCCATAGTTATTGGAAGCATGGGTTTGTAGTACAATCAAAATTGGGCAAAGTGAAAAGTCAATTGTCTTGGGAAAATAGAGTAAATTAGTATGGGGAGTATAGGAAGTTTTTTACATTCAATATTGGCATGAAAAACAAGAACTTAGTTACCAATATTCAATCGTGTTTTTAATCATATTTCCATGCTTCATCCAATGTTAAAAATGTTATACACCATTTATTTTTTTGAAATTAAGATTTTTCATATAATTATTCGTCCTTAATTAAGTTATGGTTCAATACATTTTAAATATAGTGGAAAATATCATTTTTAACACACTTTTTTTACCTTCAATAGATAGAAAATAAGTGTTCTTAAATAACAATATTTTTAAATATTTAGAAAAAAAATATAACTAATTTTTTTTGGATCAATTAAAAAGTAAAATAAATAAGAAAACAAACAGAATTGAAATTTAAAAATGAGAAAAAATTAAGATAAAAGTAAAAATAAAATTTATAGCCCAAAAAAACATACTAAAAGTTGAAAAAACCCCAAAACATTTAAAAACATACAAAAAAAAACCCAAATTAAGAAACTTAAAATAAATTTTTTAATACAAAACTTAAATAAAAATTAACAAAAATAAATTGATAAACCTTAAAACTACAACCAAAAATTAAAATTTATATCAAAAACGTTAAAAAAATAAAATTACACGAAACAAATTCACAAAAATCTAAAAACAAAACATAAACTTATGTTATAATATAACCTAGTTATATTATAACATAGGTTTATGTTGAATGGGACTTGGGCCAGGCCCACATCCCATTCATATTATAACATAGTTATAATATAACATAGTTATATTATAACTATGCGTCGCCCCAGCCCCCGTGGGCCTGGCCCAAGTCCCGTGGGCGTCCACAGGACTTGGGCTAGGCCTCTAGGGGGCTGAGGCGATGCTCTACATCGCCCCAGCCCCCCCCCCAAACGGGCCTGGCCCAGTTCCTGTGGATGCCCAAGGGACCTGGGTCAGGCCCACAAGGGGGTTGTGGCGATGTCGGGCATTGTCMCCCCCCCCCCCACGGGCGTGGCCCACGTCCCATCCATATTATAACATAGTTATAATATAACTATGTTATATTATAACATTTTTACATTATTAACATATTATAAAAAACAAATTTAAATAAATTTGTAGCTTAGGTAAATTTGATGTTTTTGTTGATTTTGTTTTATTTTAGATGTTTTTTATTTTATTTTATTTTATTGAATTTTGATTATTTTCAGTGTTTTTTTCTAATTTTATTTTTCTTTTTTTAAGTTTGAAGGGATTTTTGGCTCTTCTTTTTTACAAAAAAAACTTATTTTTGTTTTTTATATTATTGTTTTTCGGAGAAATTTGTTTTTTTTTTTCATTTCTTTCTAGATTTTCTTAGTTTTTCACAATTTTGTTAGCTCATATGTTTTGAATATGGTCAATATAACAATACTTCTAAGAAATTATTTATGTTTCATTCAATGTAACTTGTCTTTACTATTTTATTATTAAAAGTAAAAAATTATCAAAAAGTGACATTGAATTTTTAAAGTATATTGTGATATTTTCATGGTATTATGTATTACCTTGTTCTTTGCGTGATAATAACATTTAAAAAAAAACATTTAAGGGTTTCTTTTATGATTTTGTTTATAGTAATGATGAGTTCTTTTACCACATTATAAAAATGTGTCATTTTCATACCCCGATTTTAAAATGGGTGCTATCGGTAGCAGTACTTTTCAATTTGATGGTTGATTTTGAGGTTTTCATTTTAATGGTACCAAGTGATAAAAATACGATTTAAAATGATCTCACAATTTAATGTTTTGAAAAGAAATAAAAAATCAAAAACATCTTATTTGTTTTTAGGTATTGATTTTAAGGTTTTCCTGAGCTGCTGTCTATGTTTTGAAGCCCATGTTTGACAAATGTTGTAATTTTGACCCCGTTTTAAAAAATGGTGCTACCGGTAGCACCACTTTTTGATTTGGGGGTTGATTTTGATGTTTTTTATGCAAAAATATGGGTTTTTTGAGCTAGAGTTCTTGTTTTGAGGTCACAGTTCTCATTAAGTTGGTAACTATGTTTAAGAAGAGAGTAGGGAAAAATGTTGTTTTTTCTTCATATAAGATATGATGATGTATTATTACAATGATGAGTGCTCCATATATATGGAACAAAAGGTGACCATCCATGAAAGTATGCATCCCTTGAATAATCAATAACTATTTATTATTATTATTTACTTATTATATACTATATTTAATTATCAATAATTATATTATTAATTATTATCTTTAGAGAATGTCTTCCCGATGTTGTCCAAACATCAACACTCTCTCTCAACGAGGGAGACATTCTGCAACATGCCAAGATTTATTTGAAGTATACAAACTTCACCCTAGACTCATGACACTTGTATGTCAGTCTTGGGAGACATATCTATCCCACTTGAATAGAGGAGAAACTCCTTCTGCGGCTCTCCCTCTAAGCCAATTAACTATCTCTAATATTAGGCTCACTTTGGGTCTGCATGTAATAAAATATAGCATCTGGAGTCTTTATCATTCCTTGTCAAATCACCATGACTAGGACAAATACCACACCAGGATCTTTCACCACAGGTACACACTTATGAGTGAATGTCAGCATGATGCTAACTAACACATGGAAAGCACTTCACGCACCTTGAGTCCATATTATTCCTTGTCATGATCAAGGAAGGACTACGTTTGGGCCCATTTACCACAAGTGCACCTTTACGATAAATGTATCATATCTCCCTTGGTCTGCAGCCCAATCTAGGAGAAGTTTTTCCTGATGTTGAAACAACAACACTCCCTCTTAGCTAGGGAGGCATATTTCCATAGTAATACACAACTACTATATGGAGACACACAGTCTCCACCAGTGGTACAAAACCACCATAGTAAAAAAATATTTGTCACACATGGCACTCCCATGTGGACTTATAGAGGATACTCCCTATAGGAACAATTAGGGTCAACTCCCCATGGCGTGAGACACCAAGGGTCAACTCCCTTGACATGTCCTCATGTTCTCTCCACATGGGACGATGGGATATAAGCCCAAATGCAATTATTCCTTCTCGAATAAGTGTTCCACTTATCCCTTCTCAAATAAGTGTACTCGCATATCAACTCAACTCAATTCACAGAGGAATATGATCTGGAGAAAGTTTGTCACACATGGCACTCCATGTGGACTTCTAGACGCTACACCCTCTAGAAACACTAGCGTCAACTCCCATAGTGTATGACATTAAGAGTCAAATCCCTTGACATGTGCTCATGTTCTCTCCACATGGGACATTGGGTTATAATCCCAATCACACTTATCCTTTCTCAAATAAGTGCCCCACTTATCCCTTCTCGGATAAGTGCCCCACTTATCCCTTCTCGGATAAGTGTCATCATAGATCAACTCTCACAGAGGAGTATGATCTGGAGAATGTCTCAGGAAGCTACAAACATCAACACTCCCTCTCAATGAGGGAGGCATTCTCTGCCATGCCAAGTTTATCACGGAAGTACTTGAACTTAATCTTGGTTTAGTAAAAACATAAGCATCCTGCTCATCTGTAGGAAGGTACTGCACCAATACTTCCTTCCTCTTGTTCAATTACTAAGAGGGGGGTGGGGTGAATCAGTAATATAGAAATTTAATCCTTTTTAACCATATAATCCAAGTGTTATATCAATGTAGAATTATCATCCAATAAATGCAGAGTAAATAAACAATGAACAAATGAACAATCATACACACACAAAGTACACCAGTTTTTTACGTGGAAACCCAAAGAGGGAGAAAACCACATAATGTTTTTTCTTATATGTATTGAAGAATTACATTAATTGGAAGCACCAACTTCCTTTGTTTTCCAGTTGCAACTAGAAGGAGTCTCCAACTCCCTAGTTTCTCAGGATACAACCTGAGGGAAGCTCCATCTCTCAAATTCTCTAGCTACAACTAGAAGGAGGATACAACCCCCTATGTTCTACGTCTACAACCGGAAGGTGGATACAACCACCTATCCTTGCCCCGTCCAATCGCCCTGAAGTATAAATAGAATGATGGAACAACTGTCACACTATCACTGTGAGATATACTATTGTAAACCTATACCAATCAACTTGTACCAAACAATCTGTACCAATAACCTGAATAATGCATCAACCTGTTCCTCAACCTATAATCAACCTGTACCAGAAACAAGTGCATAAACCATGCACCAACTTGTACCAACCAACTTGTAATCAACCTGTACCATAAACAAGTGCATAAACCATGCACCAACCTGTAATCAACCTGTACCATAAAAAATTTCATCAACCATGGACCAACATGTACCTCAACCTGTACCATGAACAAGTGCATCATCCATGCACCAAACCTGTACAAATAACAAGTCACAACAACCTGTCCAAACAACCTATTACAACAACCTATCTCATCAATATTATCAACCAAATTAGATCTAGTCACCAAAATCCATCACCAATACAACTCTCAAATATGTGCATCAACCAAGCATAATACAACAACTCATAATCATCACAAAGATCAATATGTGGTTCTAATACTATACCAATACAACTATGCTACATCATCCATAAACCATGTGTCAAAAATACTATTAAAAAGTGCCTCCAACCATGTAACAAGTATGTAACAATCATGTATCAACTACTCATCAACTATGACTCATCAAGATGTACCAACATCATCAACTATATACCTCACGTATGTGACAACTCATCAACTACTTGTCTCAACCATGTACCCAACATGTATCTCAACCAAACGCCCTCATCAATTTCATCATCCAAATATGATTCATAACTCTGTAATATACTTGGTGTATATGATCACATACCTACAAACCTTCCTTAACTTTCACAACAAGAGACTAGCATTTTCATCAACCTTTTCTTTAGTCTCACATGACTAGTTTGGGATTAGTCAACAACCCTAACTTGAAATAATCATAACTTTGTATATGTAATGAATAAATATCTAAAAATGATACACAATGTTCTTCAGTGTGTTCTATGCAATTCCCCCATGTGTCACTACTTTTAACCTCTCAGAAAAGGAGTTATAGAAAAAATGGCATACCTTGTTGAATTCTAGCTTATTCTAGAGAGAGACCTTGTAGAGAGGGCCCCACATGGAATATTTGTTGAATAGATCTGAAACTCTTACATAGAATACTATAGACTGTACTTTAACCAACACATTTGGTCTTACTAAATTTGGATCTATTATGAATACGTTATGACATTTTTTACCTGAAACACATGTTTTAGACTAGTTTCAGGACTAGCCACAAACCCTATTTTCCATGGTGTGTAACTCCAAAAATACAATGACCCACAAGCTGATTTTTTACCACAGATACCTGGATATGTTTTCTCAATGGCATATCAATTTCATGGTTTGAATAATTCTATATAAAACGTTATTGTGAAAATGGTGAGATGAGTTGTAAATAACATACCTTAGAAAGCATCTTCAAAAGAATTTATCCTCCCTTGAATTCCGTCCTTATTTTCTTCACCTTCCCTCTGAATTTAAGCTTAGATATCCTTTGGTTACCTCAGTCACTTATAGATATTTAATATGCTCAAGTGTGATGTAAAACGAGAGAGCCTTACCTCTTATTTATACTCTCCAAGTAGCTTCCTTAGAAGCATCTTCTAGGTCACTTTAATGCACTTCTAGGTCACCTAACCCATTTCTAGGTTACTTAACCCACTTCTAGGTCACTTAACCCATTTCTAGGTTACTTAACCCAATTTCCTCTTCTTAGGGTTAACCATGTTCCATAAATAGAAATTTCGCCATTCCTTTATCATTTAAATATTCCTCGACTTTTTCACTTCACTTTATTATTTACCTTCTAAAATCTCTTAAACCACTTTGACTACTTTGACCTTTTGGGGCGTCTAGATGACATATGAGGGTCCTCCAACTTCGTAAGGCCATAACTCTCAAACTGTGAGGAGTTATGTGAATTTCCAAATACCACCAGAATTGGAATGACATGTACTATCCATATAGAATAGTCTTACCTGCAAATATATCAAAACACATACCATTATCCATCAAACAAACTTGGGTCCATTACCCAAACCTGGGTTCTCCAACTTCTCATGGACGTAACTCTCTAACCATGAGGATTTATGTGACATTCCACATACCAATGGAAATGGAATGAAATGTACTATTTATATAGAATAGTATTACCTTCAAATATATTAAAACTCATACCATTATACATGAAAAAACCTTGGGTCCATTACCCAAACCTTTGTGCTACTAGAATTCACTACCGGAATTTTTTCAAGGGTTGACATCAATATACAATATCACTCTCCAATGGTTGACATCAATAAAAACCAACAATCCATCAACCTAAGCCAAATTTCTGACAATCTCCCCCTTTGACATTAATAGCAACACTAACATTGATGGCAACACTTAGTCATGATAAAAGTCATGCTTATACTCCTCATCAATGTTTCTATCTCTCCCCGTTTGACATCAATGAAAAAGGTTATCTCCCTTTGGGGCTGCTCCCCCTGACTGAGCTCTCCTTGGGGCTGCTCCCCCTGTCTGTGTGCCTTTGATTTTTCTTTGTGTTTATAAGCCTCTAATTACTCTCTCTCCCTTCATATGAATAATATCTCCCCCTTTGACAAAGGGTATCACTCTGAAGTCATATCACTCATTCGTCCCTTGTAACAATCACTCCCCTTGGAAACATGCCTCTATGCTCTCTCTCAAAGAATTTACCTTTGCATCTAATAAATATCTCCCCCTTTGTCCTATTTATGGTGCTTCCTCATGTACATCTAAGACATATAAGACAAGAATTCAAAAGCATTCATTTTTTAGTAGAAATAACTCTGAGTCTTTGGCGAAGATAATCAAAGGCTTCCCATGGAAGTGGTTTTGTAAAGATTTCTTCCACTTGTTCTTTTGTGCCCACATACTCAACTCTAATGTTATTTTCTACAACATGTTCCCATAGAAAGTGATACTTGATTGGAATGTGCTTCATCTTGGAGTGCATCACCGGGTTCTTTGAGATACTAATGGCACTTGTATTACCACAATAGATTGAAATGGAATCATCATACTCAACTTGTATATTTGTCAAAGTTTGATGCATCCAAAGAACCTGTGTACAACATGCTTTTGTTGCAATATACTCTGCCTCGGTTATAGATAGAGATATTGATGATTGTTTCTTTCTTAGCCATGATACTAAATAGTCACCAAAGTAGAACGCTACTCCACTTGTGCTTTGTCAGTCATCAATACAACCTACCCAATATGCATATGTGCAGAAAATAAGAGATATATCCTTTTCTTTTGAATACCATAATCCAAACTATTTTGTTCCTTTGAGATATCTGAAAAATCTCTTCACTGCTAATACATGTGATTCATTTGGTATTGCTTGAAATCATGCCACCTGTCCAACTGCCTACATTATATCTGGTCAGTTTGTTGTCACATATAGTAGGCTTCCAATCATTGACATGTATTAGCTCTGATCTATAGACTTTGAATCATCACATTTTCTTAACCTGTTACTTGTTTGCATGGGAGTGATAACTGGTTTGCAATCTTCCATTCCGAACCTCTTTACCATTTCTATGATATACTTGGTTTGAGAAATAAAAATTCCTTGGTTTCCTTGACATATCTTGATGTAGAGGTTTTTGTCTATGCTTCCTTTCCATTGTTCATAGGGAGTTTTGTCATTGTTGTTTCTGAGCATTATTCTATTTTGAATGTGAATCGTTGTATGCACTTCATGTGTCCAAAACATATCTGTCAATTTGGAATCCACTAGAATTGTTCAAGCCATTTCCTATGTAATTATCATCCATTATGATAATGTTCCTTTGTCTTTGAAACAATTTTTGAACCAATCTATGAATCCATTCTCTTGTCCATACTGTCCAAGAATCTACTTGCGCAATTGTCCATAATGCTGACCCATTTATCACTATACTATCATGACGTCTTGATTAATCCATTAAATTGTACTTCTGCTAACTGACTGCTTTGGATATGTCTTCTCAAACTCTGCAAGATGATCGAAGGATGGTTCTTTGGTCTGTCACATCTATCGCATAGACTCCCCTGTCTAATATTCATATTACCTGGGAGTCTCTAAGACGGATGGCTCAAAAAAATTCCTTCTCTGACGTGTATTCATCGTCATCTTCATTGGTATATTCATCATCAACTTCATTGGTAGATTCATTATCTCTCTGATCTCTGACTTCTTTCTTTCTGTCTATGGATTCATCTTTCACTACAATGTCTGAATGTACAATATCTTGAACATGTTCCTTATTTACTTGTCCTTCCTTTCTTTCAGTTATTTTCCAAACCTTTCTGTATCTGACATCTTTATTTTTCTCTATAGAATTTTATTCATCTCATGTTATTGCCAATCTTGGGATCTCTAGTACTTGGTCTTTGTTCACATGCTCTTCTCATTTTCTTATCCATACTTTATTATATCTGATATCAATATTCTCTTTCATGGAAGTATCTATCATGATTATATAATCACTGACTATGTGTCCATAGTTATGACATTTGTAACACTCAATGTTACGTGCGACCACATAAACACTTCTTGCTTGAACATTTATTTTATAATCCCTGCAATCTGCAACCTTATGTCCAAATTTAATACAATAAAAACAATGACCATAAAATAAATTTGAATACCTCGGAGTGAATGATCATCTTTATGGAATAGTCCTTCTGAATATTTGCCTTGACTAATCATGATCATGATTGAATCTTATTTTTGGCTTGAACATGGATGGTCTTCTTGAAGATGTATCTTCAACAATTTTCTTAGATTCTAGTTGACCATGATTCCTTCTTTTGAGTACTTCTGCATAACTCTTTCTATTTTCTTCATTCTTCTTTTCTAGTAATGTAGAGTGTTTCTCTTCATTCTCTACAACTGATGTGGATGTTTTTGTCTCTTCAATGTTCTTGTTGAGATTGACGATTTTGACTCTTAGTGTGACAGTTTCTTCTTCAAGATTCTCAACCTCTTCTTCTTTCTTCATTATCTGAGACTTCATGACCTCTTATGTTCTCTTTGCTTCTTCAAGTTGGATTTTCAATGTAATCTTCTTTCAGTCTTCTCTCTTCTTGACCAAACTCTTCCTCAGGTTGGTTTAATTCATTGGTTCTTTCCTTGAGATGATCCATCATTATCTTTTCTCTCTTTTCTACTTCTTCCTTTTGTGATGCTACGTTGGCTTCTAAAAATTTCTTTTGATATTCTAGAGTTTCTTCAATTCTTCTGGACTCTTCTAGTTGAGCTCTTGAATTATTGATGACTCGCTAATCCTTTTCGGAACCTTGAATGATTTCCTCTTTCTTCATCAATTCTTTCTTGGATGAATTGTTTTATTCTCTTTATTTCCTTAGATATTTAATTGCACTGATCAATTTTTCTCTGTAATCAACTTCTGCTTCTTCATACTCTTCCTCTTCTGAATATGTTCGACATGATGAACATGTTTCTTCTTGTTTTGTATCTTCATCTTCTTTGTCATTTTATGAATCTGCGATGGGTGAAGAATATATGTTATGTAACTTATCCCAAAATTATTTGGTTGATGAACATTTACCAACCTTTTCTCTTACCGGATTAGGTAATCCTTCCCAGATGAAATCCATTCCTATTTTTTAATTCTTCTTCAATTCCTTCTTGGATGCAGTCTTTGCCCTTTTTGAACTATCGTATCCTATAACAACTGATAGCCAAAAGTAATGTCCTTTTTCCTGTAAAAATACTTCTATCCTTCTGCTCCACATCTCATACTTAAAACCATTCTGACCATTAAACATGTGTACTCCATTATTAGAATAATCCATGATCTCCTTCCAGTGGTTAAATCATTTCTTGAAGGAATCGACTCTGATACCAATTGTTGGATCACTGAGAGGGGGGGGGTGAATCAGTAATATAGAAATTTAATCCTTTTTAACCATATAATCCAAGTGTTATATCAATGTAGCATTATCACCCAATAACTGCAGAGTAAATAAGAAATGAACAAATAAGCAATCATACACATACAAAGTACACCAGTGTTTTACATGGAAACCAAAAGCAGGAGAAAACCACAAAATTCTTTTTCTTATATGTCTTGAAGAATTACATTCATTGGAAGCACAGACTTCCTTTGTTTTCCAATTGCAACTGGAAGGAGGCTCCAATCCCCTAGTTTATTAGGCTACAACCTGAGGGAAGCTCCAACTCCTCAATTCTCTGGATACAACTAGAAGGAGGCTACAACCCCCTATGTTCTCCAGATACAACCGGAAGGTGGCTACAATCACATGTCCTTGCCCCATCTAATCGCCCTGAAGTAGAAGTAGAATGATGGAACCATTGTCACACTATCACTGTGAGATATACTGCTGTAAACATGTACTAATCAACCTGTACCAAACAACTTGTACCAATAACCTGAACCATGCATCAACCTATACATCAACCTGTAATCAACCTGTACCATAAACAAGTTCATCAACCATGCACCAAGCTGTACCAAACAACTTGTAATCAACATGTACCATAAACAAGTGCATCAACCATGCACCAACCTGTAATCAACATGTACCATAAACAAGTGCATCAACCATGCACCAACCTGTACATCAACCTGTACCATGAACAAGTGCATCAACCATGCACCAAACCTGTGCAAATAACATGTCACAACAACCTGTCCAAACAACCTATCAAAACAACCTTTCCAATCAACCTATCACAAAAACCTGTCTCATCAATCTTATCAACCAAATTAGATCTACTCACTAAGATCAATCACCAAGACAAATCTCAAAGATGTGCGTCAACCAAGAATAACACAACAACTCCTAATCATCACCAAGATCAATATGTGTTTCTAATATTATACCAATACAAGTATGTTACATCATCCATAAACCATGTGTCAACAATACTATTAACAAGTTCCTCCAACCATGTACCAAGTATGTACCAATTATGTATCAATTTTTCATCAACTATGACTCATCAAAATGTACCAACATCATCAACTATACACCTCATGTATGTTCCAACTCATCAACTACTTGTCTCAACCATGTACCTAACATGTACCTCAACCAAAATCCCTCATCAATTTCATCATCCAAATATGATTTGTAACTCTGTAATAGACCTAGTGTATATGATCACATACCTGCAAACCTTCCTTAACTTTCACAACAAGACACTATCATTTTCATCAACCTTTTCTTTAGTCTCACATGACTAGTTTGGGATTTGTCAACAACCCTAACTTGAAATAATCATAACTATGTATTTGTAATGAATAAATATCCAAAAATGATATGTAATGTTCTTCAGTGTGTTTTATGCAATTACTTCAGGTGTCACTACTTGTAACCTCTCAGAAAACGAGTTATAGAAAAAATGGCATACCTTGTTGAATTCTGGCCTATTCTAGAGAGAGACCTTGTAGAGCATTCTCCAGATTGAATATTTTCTGAATAGATCTAAAACAGATACACATCATACTACAGACGATACTATAACCAACACATTTTGTCTTACTGAATTTGGATCTGTTATGAATAAGTTATGACGTTGTTACTGGAAACACTTGTTTTAGACTAGTTTCAGGACTAGCCACAAACCCTATTTTCCACTGAGTGTAACTTCAAAAATATAATGACCCACAAGCTTAATTTTTTACCACAGATGCTTGGATATGTTTCATCAATGGAATATTGATTTCACAGTTTGAATAATTATAGAAACAACGTTATTGCAAAAATGGTGATATGACATGTAAATAACATACCTTAGAAAGAATCATCAAAAGAATTTATCCTTCCTTGAATTATGGCCTTCTTTTCTTCACCTTCCGTCTGAAATTCAGATTAGATATTTTTTTTTTACCTCGGCCACCTATAGATATTTGATATGCTCAAGTGTGATGTAAAATGCAAGAGCCTTGCCTCTTATTTATACTCTCCAAGTAGCTTCCTTAGAAGCATCTTCTAGGTCACTTTAACCCACTTCTAGGTCACTTAACCCATTTCTAGGTTACTTAACCCATTTCTAGGTTACTTAACCCACTTCTAGGTTACTTAACCCATTTTTCTCATCTTAGGGTTAACCACTTTCAATAAATAGAAACTTCTCCATTAATTTATCATTTATATATTCCTTCTTGACTTTTTCACTTCACTTTATTATTTACCTTCTAAAATCTCTTAAACCAATTTGACTACTTTGACCTGTTGGGGCTTCTAGATGACATATGAGGGTCCCCCAACTTTGCAAGGCCATAAATCTCAAACCATGAGGAGTTATGTGATGTTCCACATACCACCAGAAATGGCATGACATGTAATATCCATATAGAATAGTCTTACCTACAAATATATCAAAAATCATACTGTTATCCATCAAACAAACTTTGGTCCATTACCCAAACCTTGGTTCTCCAACTTCTCATGGCCATAACTCTCTAACCGTGAGGATTTATGTGATGTTCCACATACCATCGAAAATGGAATGACAAGTAACATCCATCTATAATAGTATTACCTACAAATATATTAAAACTCATACCATTATACATGAAACAACCTTGGTTCCATTACCCAAACCTTTGTGCTACTGTAATTTGCTACCAAAATTTCTCCAAGAGTTGACATCAATCACTAAGGGTTGACATCAATATGAAATATCACTCTCCAATGGTTGAAATCAATGAAAACCAACAATCCATACCAACTATCCATCAACCTAAGCCAATTTTCTGACATCTCTGCACCATGTCTCGGATGTAATGATGCTTGATCTCAATATGGTTATATTTGTCATGAAACACTGGATTATCAGAGATCTTCACACAACTTTGGTTACCATAATGAATAATGGTGGAATCCAGCACATGTTCGGATAAATCTGCAAGGAGCTTAAGAAGCCACACTACTTCACAGACTATCATACTTAATGCAATGTACTCTACTTTTGTTGTGCTCAAACCCATAGAAGTTTGTTTCTTGCTACATGATCCAGGAAAGATATTTTAATGACTGTGGTTGAGTTTTTAATTGCATGTGTTAATTAACCATTTAAGAAGCTAAATGAAAGAGGATGAATTTAATGAAGGAACATAGCAGCCATAAAATAGTATACAGATCTGAACTGAATCAATAATAACAACAAACCATAACAAGAAAAGTGATAACGGAGTTCGGCACAAAATTGCCTACGTCTCTAGGCCTTTGTCTCAGTGGGGGAGGCTTCTTTATTTCTATTCAAATCTCAAAAAGTACATCGCAGCAGTGCCATTAGGCTACAAGACTGATCTGGTCATGTTCTTCCAGATCTCTAGAACCCGGCAAAAGAAACAACACACAAAACGGATGACCGGAGCTCCCAGAAATGGCCCACAAGAGTCTCCTCCTCAACAGCTTCTCTGCATAAAAATGGCTTTGGCTTGGATTCCCTTCAGCATAATGTTCCTCTGACTATCCTCCATGGCCTCAAACAGGCCTGGCTTTTATAGATCTAAAGTTGGTTATCCATCCCCAACTTCTTCCCAAAATCTGGCCTCCAAAAATGCCCAATATCCCCTAAAAATGGGCAAAATCCACTAATAACAGGCCAAAATCAATTAAAAAATCCAAACTGCAAAGTTAAAACCCACTTTTTTCAAAACTTATGGGCTAAGCTCCCTATACCAAATGCACTCCCCTCTTGCATGGTCATATTAATTCCATATGGCCAAGCGCCAACTCAAAGGGCTATGCGCTGGCCCTCATTTCGTATACATAGGTCACATGCCCATTCAATAGGACCTTGCCTACCCAAAAAATGCGCCAGCTCCTAAGGTTGAGCCTCGAGTCATATGGGATATGCCTGGAATCTGGGGGTTGGTGCTTTCCACGTTGGTGGTTATGCATTACCTGTGCCCCTGTGGTTACATGCAATAATGAAACCGTGGGCTGGGGCTTAGCCCCAACCCCCTTCTGCCCAAATACTAAAACAATACATTTAAATAAATTTAAACATGCTTCTATAAACAAGCAACACATATGGCTCATTGGAATTTGGTCATTTGTTAAGGCATGGATCTCTGTGGAGAGATTCAGGGTTCAATTTATGTTAACTCCAAAACTTTTGCACACCAACGAGCCAACCATTGGGTGCCACATGGCAAGCCATGTGGCACCCCACCATTTGTTGTTCTCCGATGCCCCGTGTCAAGATGATATTGGTCCCTGTCACTGTCTAGTAACCCTACTACCTGTGCTGCCACATGTCAATTCTGCGACTACCACATGTCGCCTCTAGAGAGTGCCACATCTCCTTTTGATTGTTGACTTTTTTTTTTACTTTTTAGTTGTTTGGGAAAATGGTCAGAGTGCGATAACTCTCGAATATGGCGCACGTTTGATAAAGTGAATATATGGTTGGAATCAATAGGACGAGCCAATCGCAATGGAATTAGTTTCGTCTGATTCTGATAAATTTCATTTTTGAGCCTTTTTTAGCCCTGCCAGACTCCTGGATCCGATTCTGGATCACACCTCCCCACTAAAGGAACTTTTGGTCCCCAAAAGGTTACTAACCAGTCAAAAAGATCAGGATAGGCCACCCAGCTTGTCCTTTGTCTCTGAACTCTATCATGTGCACCTGTCTCATCAAGATCAACTGTAACACAATCATGACAACTGACAACATATTGTTAGCCATTTGAACCCTGTTACATCTTACTGAAGTCACTATCATCTATGTAGACGACATTACTAATGATAGCATCAAAAAGACGACTGCAAATGAGTTTATATACTTGTAATATTTGCATGACATGAGCTTATCTTGAAGCAACTTATGATTGATTTTCCATTCAACAATCATTTCTTGTTCTTGCTTAAGATTGATTACTTCATTTGAAACAATTATTGGTTTGTTGTTTTCTTGCACTGCCTTCTTTAATTGTTCCATTGTTTGAAGTGTTTTATTTGCCTTAACATGATGAGCATGAACCACATAATCTTGNTAGATGAAATTGCAAATTTGATTGTGCACTGTTTTGTTATGTGCATTTGATGATGATTGCTTATCCATTTAAGTGTGTAAGTCTTATGATGTACTTGTGTTTTTAACCCCAATTGTTTAACCAATTCTTCTGAGATTAAATTAGCTTGAGATCCATTGTCGATTAATGTGTCTATCTTAGTGTGTCACATGATGGTCCTTATATGAAAAAAGTTACTTCTACAATCAATGCCTTCACCAATTTTACTTGTCATACCAACCAATGAGACCTTAGATTCGTCACCCGAATCTGATCCCAAGTCTATGGGTCTTGTTGTCACTGCCACTGTTTCCCTTCCCTTCTTTTCTTTGAACCACTTTGGCCTCTTCTCAGGATGCAACTACCAACAACATTCCTCATCATGCCCCTCTTTCTTGCAATGCTTGCAAGAGGGATTCCCTTCCTTCCTTGCCACTGCATTTGAATTCTTTCCATGCCACTTCCGCTTGTCCTCTTTCCTTGAAGACGATTCCCCTGATACACCTGCTTTCCCTTATTCAATATACGTTGCTTGAACATAAACCTCATCAAGGTTAGTGGGTCCAAACATGAATACAATGTTTCTAATATGTGCAGGTAAACCTCCTATATACTTCATAATATTTTCCTGTGTATGTACAGGGATATCTAACATCAATGCCATTTTTTGAAAGCCATCTGTATACTCTTGCACTGTTTGTCATTTTCTTAGTTTTAAAGATTGCCATTCAATTAATTCTTTTTATTTATAACCCAAATGATATAATTGTTTCCTAAGTGCAGAAATGAAGCTTTGCCATGATGGAAATACATTACCCACTTGTTGCGTTCCATTTTGCAACTTGATTTGTGTGGCCTCATCCTTGATCTATTGCACACTGCAGTAAACTTCCATCTGCTTGATCCAATTGTCAAGTTTTTCTGCATTTACTTCACCATCATATATGGGTAAATCAAATTTAACATCAATTTTTAACAATGGTATTTCATTCTTATGTTTATGAGCATGTTTCTTTGCATTAGATTTAGAACTTGAACTTGAAGAAGAAGGAGAAGAAACAGGTGATAATGGAGGTGAAGGAAGATTCTGAGGAGGATCTTCTTCCTCTTCACTTTTTCCTTTTGAAGATTCACCCAGATTTTGTCTTTTTCGTTCCAAGTAATCCTCATACAAATATTTCACCATCTCCGACATAGCAAGGAAAGTTTTCCGAAACTCTTTCTCATCCTGAGAAAGCCCTTCTTCCAATGCCATCTTCTCACTGTGAGAAGTTCTCTTTCTCAATATAATTAATGGATTCTATTCAACAAGCTCGCCTTCACTATGTTGTATATTTTCTCTGGTTAACATGCAAAACTCAAATCCAAACGTCAACTAGCTTTGATACCACTTGATCCAGGAAAGATCTTTTAATGACTGTGGTTTAGTTTTTAATTGCATGCGTTAATTAACCATTTAATAAGTTGAATGAAAGAGGATGAATTTAATGAAGGAACATAGCAGCCATAAAACAGTATACAGATCTGAACTAAAGCAATAAGAATAGCAAACCATAATAAGAGAAGTGATAACAAAGTTCGGCACAAAATTGCCTATGTCTCTGGGCCTTTGTCTCTGTGGGGGAGGCCTCTTTATTTCTGTTCAAAGATCAAAAAGTACATCATAGCAGTGCCATTAGGCTACAAGACTGAATTGGTCATGTTCTTCCATATTTCTAGAACCCAGAAGAAGAAACAACATGCAAAACATATGACCGAAGCTCCCAAAAGTGGCCCACAAGCATCTGCTCCTCAACAACGTCCCTGCATAAAAATGGCTTTGGCTTGGCTTCCCTTCAGCATAACTATGCTCTGACTATCCTCCATGGCCTCAAATAGGCCTGGTTTTTATAGATCTAAAGTTGGTTATCCATCCCCAACTTCCTCCCAAAATTTGGCCTCCAAAAATGCCCAATATCCCCCAAAAATGGGCAAAATCCACTAATAATAGACCAAAATCAAATAAAAAATCCAAACTGTAAAGTTAAAACCCACTTTTTTCAAAACTTATGGGCTAAGATCCTTATACCCAATGCGTTCCCCTCTTGCATGGTCATATTAATTCCATATGACCAAGCGCCAGCCCAAAGGGCTGTGCGCTGGCCCTCATTCTGTATACATAGGTCACATGCTCATTCAATAGGACCTTTCCTACCCAAAAAACACGCTAGCTCTTAAGTTTGAGCCCTGAGTCATATGGGATATGCCCGAAATTTGGGGGTTGGTGCTATCCACGTTGGTGGTTTTCATTGCCCGCACCCCTGTGGTTACATGCAACAATGAAACTGTGGGCTGCGGCCCCTAGTGTAGTGTCCCCAAGGTCGAGCCCCGTTGCAAACCATGCTCTGAAAGAAATAGTAATTAGGTTTTATAGGCTGGTGAGCCAAGTTTTTATAAGCTGGTGGCTTACATAATTGTTAGGCTAGAGAGCCTAAGGGTTGGAGGCCAAGGGCCTAATTTTGTACTTGTATGTATGCAGAACATTTAATAAAATTGTAAACATCGCCAGGTGCAGACCGACCACGATGAATGAGTGAAGGGGGACTAAGCATCCACAGAGTGGGCAAGGAATTAGGGGCTGAAGGTGGGAAAAGGGGCTAAGTGTTGAGCCTAGGGGCTAAGCCTAGGGGGCTTAAGCCTGGGAATAATATTTTATTATTATTCCAAAAGAACATTTGCCATTTATGTTTTATCCTAAGTTCCTAACCATAAGAAAGGTAATGCATGCCGAGGAATGCATGCAGTTTCAAGGGTGACAAGTGTCCACCCTAATGCATGCAAATAAAACAGATGAGGTAAGCCGTGGAGGCTCTCTCCTCCATTCCACTGGACTACCTGAGCGTGTAGGGAGCGCTGAACAGTATGACCAACCCAACCTCTTCAATAATACCTCGTGCGTTTCTAAGAGTCAAGAACCTGGTATTGTCTTTGATAGTCCATGCACATCCTCTGTCCGCCATTATTGAACCAGTGGGAAAGCCTGTGTTGTTCCGAAGAGCCGGTCTCACCCTTCGTTCTGAGTCGTGGAGTCTGTGTCGACCCCTGCAAGAGTTACTCATCCCGCATTCCTATGAACCATCACTGTGAAGCCTCAAGCCAGTGTTGAGCCTGTTTGAGAGGCCATGTTTGTATTTCCAGTTGACTATGGTAACCATGCAGAGCTGGACTGTGCGTGTCTTGATGGCCAGCGCGAGTTGTGATTGAGCCTATGTGTGATCTCTCTCTAGGTGAGGGAGGTGTATGTTGTTGGAAGAGATTTCTTCCAGAGAGTGTCCAGCACCAGCTTCAGGCTCTGAGACTTCCTGATCCAGCCTGTTGCCGAGACCCAGAGAGGGATGTTAGCACCGATGGAATGTGCTTGTGAAGCTGTATACTCCTGGGTGGAACAAGCATGTGGGGAATGAGAGTCTAATAGTAGTGGGCGTAAGATGGCATACTGGGAAGAATCCTTCCAGATTTTATGTGTTGTTTTCCCTGTAACCTCAGCCCAGCCTAGGATTCTTTGCCTTGGGGTGGAGCTTAGTCCTAGCTCGGGGGTGACCCACTGCTGAGCTGATGAGCAGTGTGGTCTAAAGCTGGGAGGTTCGTGGAAGGCCTGCACTTGGTTGGTGGAATCTACCACTGTTAAAAGATAAGTATCTGATTATGCCTTAATCATGATTTGGAGGACTGTGTTGCTTATGTTATCATGATTTCTGCTGTGTATATGAATTATTATGAAATGTTGTGGATTGTTAATTATAGCCATAGAGAATATGTTTACTCTGAGCTTGAATGTGTTTAATTGTTGAAATCATATGGATCATATAATACATGTATGAATCATGTATAGAGTGTTGTTATAGTCTTCTTTTATTAGCAATTAAGCCATGGTAGCTGAAAAGGTGCGCTATAGTTTGGTATCAGAGCCAAGGTTTTGACACTGAGCCTAGATGGGCTAGTGGAATGGTCTCTGGACCGAGAATGAGAGGGAAATTGGGTCTAGAAGGCCAATTTCAGACCCTGGTTTTCTCCAAAATGTCAAGGAGTTACTTGACGAGTTTTAAGCTCAGGAGGTATAGCGACGTTATGAAACCACCGCGAGTGTGGTATAAGTCCACAGGGAGAGAGGAATCCACACCAGAAGTGTAGGAGATTTAGGATCTGTTCGGGAGGGAAGGTGAGCCCTCATGAACGTTAGATCTGGAAGGTGTGCACGGAGTTTAAAGCCCTTTGGAAATTGCACAGGAGTGTGGAAATCGCGATACGCGAAATCCCAAATTAGTTAGGAACCATCTGAGCCATCAGATCTCAGCTGGAAATTCCGACAGCTGTTGGATCTGTCAGGAGATATCCGAGGGTTAAAACCCCAGTGAATAGGGACGAAAGTCCTGAAATAGATCTGAACTGTCCGAATGACGGAGGCCACGTGTCGTGAGATTACCCATTTCGGGAAATCGGGAATCCTGATGACGAGGGCTTAGGATTTTTCATGGTGAAAACCCCGAGATAGATCTGAACCGTCCAATGGATGGAGGTTACATGTTGGAAGATTAACTACATCAGGAAACCAGGGATCGATATTTTGGGAGTCCCGTGATCGAGAGTTCGAACTCTCATGATGATAAACTCGATGAATTAACGAGATTCTTTCGGAGGCTCTCAGGGTCTGTGACAACCGTTAGATGTGAGGAAGAGATGTCAACTTTAAGTTGGGGCGTGAATGCAGATTAAGGTAAGTAGAGAGCATATCTAGACGACCAGAGTCCACCTGCCCAGATCTACGGCTGAGGCTCCATTCCAGGAACCCCTTTCCGTTCTATCGTTAATGGGGGGGGGTCCGGAATTGGACGCGCAACTCTCGAACGATCGAGATTATTTCACCTTGATCAACGGTGCTCAGTTGGATTCCGGAACCCCTTGCCATTCTGCCTTTAATAGGGAGGGGGGGTCCGGAATAGTGTGGCGTGTGAAATGGGGCCCCCTCTGCCACCTGTACTCCACTTAAAGGTGTGCGATGCGATTGATGTTGTAGATCTGAGAAAGATCTGACCATTGAATTTTTTTTTCTAGGAATGGACGTGGACACATGGAGATGTACCACATGCTAGTGGGTCGAGAAGAGAAGCGAGAGAGGTGGGACCCAATGATGTCGTTAAAAGCGACGTGGACCCTCATGAACATACCACGTGCCACCGTAGTTGTGGGTGACCACTGTGCTATGTGGGCTCGGAGGGTAAAGTAAGTCAGAATTTCGGAAGTCGGGGGGTTGGAAAGGAAAGCAAGTCTGGAAGCCTGGTGGACCAAAACCCCGAAACCCGAAGTTCTGAAATCATGAAGTGTCGAAAATGAAAGTTTTGAAAACCCGAAAAAAAAAATTACAGAGCCGAACAAGAGCTCAGAAAACTTATTTGAATCAAAATGTCTTTTGTTCTTGTTCGTATTGGCTTATAAATGTTATGGATTGTTCTGAAGGAGTAATGGCCTGACAAACTTCAAATTTAATTACACAGTGCGTGTGCAGATTTCAATGGAGGTCAGGACTCCAGTTAAACAACACCGAGTATGGAGTGGGGAAAGGTGCAGATTACCCCCGAAACAGAAGACGAACGGGAAGGAAAGGATGTCAATATGGGAGTGGAAGGATCAAACTCCAATGGACACGGAAAAAAAAAGGATAAGGAAGGACACATAATGAAAATCATTGAAGGATTGCAAAGAGAGGCCAAGGCTTGCTGAGATGATAGTCGAAAGCTCATGAAAGTCAGGGATCGGCAGGGTGAATTAAACTTAAAATTTTTGAAGAGCCTGGAAAGAATAGAGAAGAAACTCGAGAAGGGAAGAGACTCAAGTACGACGGAGAGTCGCAGAACCCATGGGAGAAGAAGTAGGTCGAGGAGTGGTAGCCGACATCTTAGTCGCTCCAAAAGACATACTGACATGAAGACACAAAGTAGTTCAAGCCCATCCCCTACTAGAAAACATCAAAAAATTGGAAAGGAGGAATTGAAAGGGGAGATGAACAAGATTAAACCACCAACATTCGATGGAGAACATAAGAGGAGGAAGATGCCGAGACATGGTTGCTTGGCATGAAGAAATACTTCCAACTGCAGAATTATTCCGCCCATGCAGAAGGAAGAATTGCAATGTACCAACTGAAAGGAAACGCATCCATGTGGTGGGATCAGTTTGTGCAGGTGCAACACATCAGAGAGAAAGAGGTCACTTGGAAGGAATTTAAGAGGTATTTCGAGAAGAAATACCTGACTAAAATATACTATGACAGAAAGATGAAGGAGTTCTTCGAACTCAAGCTAGGCAGCATGACTATGAACGAAGTTTCCTAGAACTACTGAAGTATGTTCCATTCATCAAAGATGAGGCTGTCAAGATTCAGAGATATCTGAGTGGACTGCCACCTTCCATGAGTGACAAGATTCAATATGATGATCCTAAGACCATGGAAGAAACAATAAGAATGAGAAATGCTTGTATGAACATCAAGGAGAAAGGCCTACCCATCGGAAGGCTTGGAATGATCAGAGGAAGTTTAAGAAGGAACAGAGGCAGAAGGGAAACAAGTCTTCCTTTTTTAGAAAAAATCATCAAGGACAACCATCGTTTAAAGAGCCGAGAATGACTGAAGAGGGAGCACAAAGATAGAGACAAACGCCCATTCAGTGTTGGGGCTATCAAGGAAACCACAAGTACAGAGATTGTCCCCATAAAAATGGTAAAGAAAGAACTATACATACTATTCAGCAAGTTGAAACAATGGAAAATATGGGCAATAGAATGTCGAGGATCTACGCAGACCTGGACAACAAGCAAGTAGAATTTCAATCGCACATGATTGAAGTGGAAGGTACGATCAACAACCGACCACTTGTTATTTTAATTGATTCAGGGGCTAGCCATAGTTATGTAGATCCTAGAGTGGTGAAAATTTTGCATCTAACGAGAAGCAAACATGAGAAGTCTTGGTTAGTGCAGTTGGCGATAGGGACCAAGAGGAAGGTCGCCAAATTGGTTAAGTTATGTTCAGTGGACATGAAAGGAATGAGCACTAAGGCTGAATTGAACATTTTGCCTTTAGGCTCATACGATTGCTTAATTGGGATGGACTGGTTGGAACAACACTATGCCCTTCTAGATTGCTGTAACAAGAGGTTTACATGCCTAAACGAGGAGGGAAATCAGGTAACAGTCCAAGGAATTCCCAGAGTCGTGGCTGTTAGGGAAATCTCAGCCATGCAACTGAAGAAATGTTACCGGAAAGGTTGTCAATTATATGCAGCTCGGGTGGAAGAAGCATCCCGAGATGAAGTCTTGAATCTGGAAGACCATGAAGTACTCAAAGAATTCAAGGACATATTTCAGGAGGTACCTGAACTACCTCCGAAGAGGGACATTGATTTTGCTATAAATTTGATGCCTAGAGCAGCTCTAGTTTCGAAGGCTCCTTATAGAATGAGCACACCAGAGCTGAAAGAGTTACAATTGCAGCTTGAAGAGCTACTAAAGAAAGGTTACATTTGCCCCAGTGTGTCACCTTGGGGAGCCCCGGTCCTATTCATGAAGAAGAAAGATGGGACGTTGAGGCTGTGCATTGATTTTTGACAGTTGAATAAGGTCACTATCAAGAACAAGTATCCTCTACCAAGGATTGATGATCTTTTTGATCAGTTGAAGGATGTGAAAATATTTTCGAAAATAGATCTCCGATCAGGATATCACCAAGTGAGAATAAAGGATGAGGACATCAGCAAGACCGCCTTTAGAACAAGCTACGGTCATTATGAGTTCACGGTGGTGTCGTTTGGGCTGTCCAATGTGCCTGTTGTTTTCATGTGCTTAATGAATGGAGTGTTCAAAGATTATTTGGACAAGTTTTTCATAGTATTCCTGGACGATATCTTGGTGTATTCCAAGACAGAGGAAGAACATGAGAAACACCTGAGAATGGTGCTGCAGTTGTTGAGAGAACACCAGCTGTACAAAAAACTGAGCAAGTGCTCTTTTTATCAAAGGCATATCCATTACTTGGGACACATTATATCTGAAGAAGGGATCGTTGTGGATCCTGAGAAGGTACATGCCATTCGAGAATGGCCAGCACCAAGGAATGTCACAAAAGTTAGATCTTTTATGGGTCTGGCAGGTTACTATAGGAGGTTTATAGTTGGATTCTCAAAGATAGCTCATTCTATCACTTCCTTGCAAAGGAAGGAGAAGAAGTTCCAGTGGACTGAAGAATGTGAGAGAAGCTTCTAGCGATTGAAGCAGCTTCTAACTAGTGCTCCAATCTTAAAGATTGCAGATCCAAATAAGGATTATGTAGTGTGCACGAATGCATGTAAGGAGGGGCTGGGAGGAGTTCTTAGCCAAGAGGGAATTGTAGTTTGTTATGAATCCTGAAAGTTGAAGGAACATGAGAAGAATTATGCCACTCACGATTTGGAGCTGGCAGAAATCATCCACGCCTTGAAGAAATGGAGACATTACCTCATGGGCAAGAGATTCGAGTTGAGAACAGACCATAACAGTCTGAAGTATTTATTTGATCAGTCGACCTTAAATTCCAAGCAAATCCAATGGTTGGAGTTTCTGTGCGAATATGACTTTGATATCAAGAATATCAAAGGGAAAGAAAATAAGGTGGCTGATGCAGTCAACAGAAAAGTGCACGAATTACATGCTGCAGCCATTAGCATGTACCAGACTGAGATGAAAGACAGAATTTTGGAAGCTGCAAATACTGATTTGCAGTACAAAGGTCTTGTAGCAAAGCTATAGTAGCGTGAGGGACCACCGACCAAGGAAAGTTACACCTTGGGAACTGATGGTTTACTTTTGTATAAAAACAGAGTGTATGTACCCAATGTTCGGGAATTGAGGCTGTCAATTCTAAAGGAGATGCATAACATGGCTTATGCTAGACATCCTGGATATCAAAATACTATGGCAGCAGTCAACGGCCATTATTTTTGGTTGGGTTTGAAGAAAGAAATCGCTGAATACATCGCTAGATGTATGGAGTGCCAAAAGGTTAAGGCTGAGCATAGGCACCCAACAGGGTTGTTGCAGCCTTTACCTATTCCTGAATGGAAATGGTACGTGGTAACAATGAATTTTATCACAGGATTTCCCAGAACAAGCAAGCAGCATGATTCAATCATGGTGGTGGTGGACAAGCTTACTAAAGCTGCCCATTTTATTCCACTGAAAACCACCCACAGAGCAGTAGATGCTGCTGACATTTTCCTAAAATAAGTTGCACACTTGCATGGAATTCCTAAGACAATTGTGTCTAATAGGGACCCAAAATTCACTTCGAATTTCTGGAAAGGACTGTTCAAAGGATTCAGAATGAATCTGAACTTTAGCACAGCGTATCATCCCGAGTCTGATGGACAAACATAGAGAGTAAACAGAGTAATAGAAGACATGCTGAGAATGTATGTGATGGATCAACCATCAAGGTGGAAAGACTACCTGCATTTGGTAGAATTCACCTACAATAATGGGTATCATGCATCATTGAAGATGATCTCGTTCGAAGCGCTTTATGGAAGAAAGTGCAACACTCTAGTGAGATTGGATAATCCAGCTGACATAGTAGTAGTTGGACCTGAGCTGCTCAAAGAGATGGAAGAACAAATGATAAGAATTAAACATAATATAAAAGTTGCCCAGGACAGGCAGAAAAGTTACGCTGATAGTAACAGAACCCATAGAGAATTCATAGTGGGTGATCATGTTTTCCTGAAAGTGAAAACTAACAGGAGTTCCCTGAGGCTGGGAAGTTGCGCCAAGTTGGCAGCGAGATTTTGTGGGCCATTTGAGATCCTAGAAAGGATTGGGCCAGTTGCATACATGCTTTCATTACCTGCATCTATGACTGTACATAATGTGTTTCATGTTTCACTGCTTAAGAAATATGTACCTTATGCTAATCATGTTATTGATTGGAATGTGATTCAGGTGGAACCAGAAGGTGTCCTGCAAGTGCATTCTGTGTGCATATTGGACAGGAAAAGAAAACAGCTCCGGAATCGAGCCATAAATCTTGTAAAGGTCCAGTGGACCTGGTACAGTCCTGAGGATGCGACATGGGAGCATGAAGAGGTTATGCAGGCAGAGTACCTGCATCTTTTTGAAATTTTTTTGAAAGGCTTGCAGAGACAGTGTAAGTTGCACTAAGGACAGTGCAAAAATAAGGGGAGGGGAATTGTAGTGTCCCCAAGGCCGAGCCCCGTTACAAACCATGTTCTGAAAGAAATTGTAATTATGTTTTATAGGCTGGTGAGCCAAGTTTTTATAAGTTGGTGGCTTATGTAATTGTTAGGCCAGAGAGCCTAAGGGTTGGAGGCCAAGGGCCTGATTTTGTACTTGTATGTATGCAAAACATTTAATAAAATTGTAAACATCGCCAGGTGCAGACCGACCACGATGAATGAGTGAAGGGGGACTGAGCATCCATAGAGTGGGCAAGGAATTAGGGGCTGAAGGTGAGAAAAGGGGCTAAGTGTTGAGCCTAGGGGCTAAGCCTAGGGAGCTTAAGCTTGGGAATAATATTTTATTATTATTCCAAAAGAACATGTGCCATTTATGTTTTATCCTAAGTTCCTAACCATAAGAAAGGTAATGCATGCCAAGGAACGCATGCAGTTTCAAGGGTGACAAGTGTCCACCTTAATGCATGCAAATAAAACAAACGAGGTAAGCCGTGGAGGCTCTCTCCTCCATTCCACCGGACTACCTGAGCGTGTAGGGAGTGTTGAACAGTACGACCAACCCAACCTTTGCAAGAATACCTCGTGCATTTCTGACAGTCGAGAACCCAGTATTGTCCTTGATAATCCGTGCACATCCTCTGTCCGCCATTATTGAACCAGTGGGAAAGCCTGTGTTGTTCCGAAGAGTCGATCTCACCCTCCGTTGTGAGTCGTGGAGTCTCTGTCGACCCCTGCAAGAGTTACTCATCCCACATTCTTGTGAACCATCACTGTGAGGCCTCGAGCCAGTGTTGAGCCTGTTTGAGAGGCCGTGTTTGTATTTCCAGTTGACTATGGTAACCACGCAAAGCTGGACTGTGCATGGCTTGATGGACAGTGTGAGTTTTGATTGAGCCTGTGTGTGATCTCTCTCTAGGTGAGGGAGTTGGATGTTGTTGGAAGAGATTTCTTCCAGAGAGTTTCCAGCACCAACTTCAGGCTCTGAGACTTCCTGATCCAACCTGTTACCGAGACCCAGAGAGGGAGGTTAGCACCGATGGACTGTGCTTGTGAAGGTGTATACTCGCGGGTGGAACAGGCATGTGGGGAATGAGAGTCTGATAGTAGTGGGCGTAAGATGGCATCCTGAGAAGAATCCTTCCAGATTTTATGTGTTGTTTTCCTTGTAACCTCAGCCTAGCCTAGGATTCCTTACCTTGGGGTGGAGCTTAGTCCCATCTCGGGGGTGACCCACTGTTGAGCTAATGAGCAGTGTGGTCTAAGGCTGGGAGGTTCGTGGAAGGCCCGCACTTGGTTGGTGGAATCTACCACTATTAAAAGATAAGTATCTAATTATGCCTTAATCATGGTTTACAGGACTTTGTTGCTTATGTTATCATGATTTCCGCTGTGTATATGAATTATTATGAAACGTTATGGATTGTTAATTATAGCCATAGAGAATATGTTTACTCTGAGCTTGAATGTGTTTAATTGTTGAAAGCATATGGATCATATAATACCTATACGAATCATGTATAGAGTGGTGTTATAGTCTTCTTTTATTAGCAATTAAGCCATGGTAGCTGAAAAGGTGTGCTACACCCAGCCCCCTTCTGCCCAAACACTAAAACAATACATTTAAATAAATTTAAACATGCTTCTATAAACAAGCAACACGTATGACTCATTGGAATTTGGTCATTTGTTAAGGGATAGATCTCTGTGGAGAGGTCCAGGGTTCAATTCCTATTAACACCAAAACTTTTGCACACCAATGAGCCAACCAATGGGTGCCACGTGCCACCACCCCATTTGTTGTTCTCCGATGCCATGTGTCAACATGCTATTGGTCCTTGTCACTATCCAGTCACCCTACTTCCTGTGCTACCACATGTCACTTCTACCACTGCCACGTGTCACCTCCAGAGAGTGCCACGTCACCTTTTGACTGTTGACTTTTTTTTTACTTTTTAGCTGTTTGAGAAAACGGTCAGAGTGCGATAACTCTCGCATACGGCGCCTATTTGAGAAAGTGAATATATGGCCGGAATCAACGTGTTGAGATGGTTTCAATGGAATTGGTTTCATTTGATTCTGAGAAATTTCATTTTTGAGCCTTTTTTAGCCCTACCAGGCTCCTAGATCCGATTTTGGATCACTACACCAGGAAACCATGTAAGATCCCAAAGTGAAGAAACATTTGAAGGTGCTCTTTCTTTCCAGTGCACTCCCTGCCCAATAAAAGTCAATATATTCCTGTCATATCATATCAAACTGGAAGTATATCTTAGACCATGTCCAATTGTGCATTGCACATATCTGAACACATGCTTCACAAAAATCTAGTGTGTCTATCTCAGATGACTTATAAACTGGCTAAGTGCACTCACTTCATAGAAAATATTTGGTCTGGTGTTAACTAGATACATCAATTATACAATAAGCTATCTATACAGATTCAAATCAATTTCATCATAATCGGAAGAAGACACACTTAGTTTCTTCATATTTGTCATCATTGGTGTAGCCATGAGCTTCAAGTTCAGTATCTCAAAATTCTTGAATATCTCAACTGTGTACTTCCCCTGACTCAAGAAGATCTCATCAGTTCTCTACCACACCTCTAGTCCTGAGAGGTAGTGGATCATACCAAGGTGCTTCATCTCAAACTTAAAGGCCAATGCATACTTGCATTCAACAATAAGGTTCCAATAAGGAACAAATCATCAATGCAAAGAACAAAAATCAGGGACTCACCATTAACAATATTTTAATACAGGCTGGGATCGAAAACATTTTTGTTGAAACCCAAAAATCATCAGGTGTCCATCAATCCTTGCATACCAAGCTCGAGGTGGTTGTTTGATTCCATACAAGGCCATCTTCAACTTGCACACATGAGTCTCCTTCTCATGTATCATGAAACCATCTGGGTGCTCGATGTATACTTCTTCCTTAATTTCTCCATTGAGAAAGGTTGTCTTTACATCCATCTGATGTAGTCTCCAACCCATGGTCATTGCAAGGGAAATAATCATTCGGATAAAAGTGTCTCGAGCAACGAGAGAAAATGTATCCTCATAATCTATTCCCTCCACTTGAGAGAATCCTCTGGCAAAAAATATCTCTTTGTGCTTCTTGATACTCTGGTCAACTATGTGTATATGACCAGGGATGTAGATCCGGTATGTATTCGAAGACTCATTGTACCCCACAAATGTACCCTTTCTACCTAAGGGGTCTAGCTTGATCCTTTTCTCCTTGGGTACATGAATGTATATTGGACATCCAAATATCTTGAAATGTCCAACCTCGAGCTTCACTCATGAATTTTGTCCATACTAGACATCTCGTGGTTCCCTCTTGGAACACATGTCTAAGACATATCGAGGTTCCCTCATGCAACCAATGTCTTCTCTAGGACACATCGAGGTTCCCTCATGGAGCCAATGTCTCCCAAGACATATCGAGGTTTCCTCATGAAACCAATGCACTGGTTCCTTCATCTAATCGTCTGAGGCACGTTGGTACGAAGTCCACATTCCCCCAACTAGTCCACACAGGAGCCTTCGGGGAGAATGTCTCACATTGTTCCTCAAACATCAACACATTGACACAAGCTTCATGTGATCTCGACTGAGAGGGTTTGTCATTGCTTCTCACTTCAAAGGAATTCTACAGTGATCACATTAATTTGCCAATTCGAGGAAGTGTAAGAGACCACCTCTAAACCATGTAGACAATAAGAGGAATTCTAAAATACAGTTACACTACAACAACAATCTAATGGTTCCCTCAACAATCTAGTGTGGCTTCTTTTCACTACTCAATCTTACACTCGTTTTTCATAGGAGAAAGTTGCCTCGAGATGTAATAACTAGATTGTCCTATTGAAATTTTACTTTATGTAGTGGACAAATGCAGATTAAACAATTCATTGTCTTAACTCTTGAAACTTTGAAATTTCATCTCCCTCAAAACAAAGATTTCATTAATTTTGTTAGAAGTGGCATTTACATGCACCTCACAAACAAAAAAAACTTCTTGATCTTGGACATAAACAAAATAACTTCAGGTTGAATACTGGAGATCTTATTTTTTTTTTGCAGAGCTCCAACCTTCTGTGACAGTGGCCTATGTTTTTCATGCACATTCCATAGGTGGGACTACAACATCCACCTACTAATATTTTAAGAGCGGATCTTGTACGCAAATATTTTTCAATCTCTTCATTAGTGGATGGTCGGTACCTTTCAAATTCTGAACAACTAAGGTTGAGATGTGGGACAAAGTCACAAAAGGAGGCACAAGTTGCAACATTATACTTCCCAAGAAATTTCCAAGTCTGGGAAGAGGGCCACCCTCTCTGGTTTCCCATATTGGATCAACAACATCTTCAAAATCTATTGATATTGCCTCACATATCAACGCTCTATTCTTGGGTAGGGTTGCTACCTTCGGAGCTGGTTTTAGAGTCACCCCTCTCGTTCAATACAAGGCTATCCCGAATTTCTACTATCTCGCGCTCAGTGAAATCAACGTGGCCAACAAATCAGTTCCTATGCCCAAGGGTACGTTTGAAATTCAACTCGATGGAAGCACAGGCCTTATCGTTGATTCTGGAATGCCTTTCACCCACTTGGAGGATGCGGGATATCGTCATTTTTTTGTATGATGTCAGGTCAAGCATCCTAACAAAACCGACTAATGTATCTGTTACTTGGCGTTTCACTATCCGTTATAATGCTATAGCTGCTCTCTAATTTCCAAGTATAATCAGTCCTGGAAGTGCTGGAGTCTTATGCCCGATGCATAAGGAGTCAGAGTGGAAACATCTGGAGGTATTCTCTTTAATCTAATGATCGAGTCAACGGATCTTAACATGATTCCTCTGATGGATCTTGTTACAGTGGCTTAAGTTATTGGAGGTAGCGGTTGCTTTTTTTTCCGATGTTGAAGATCGATCGCTCAAGGATAAAATCAATTGATGTATTATGCCTGCTGTCTTATGCCTCATGTTGGCGATCATGATGAAATCAATGGCCATGTCCCCGTTCTTCTGGCGAGAACAAATTGTTGTGTAAGACCAATAGCAGATCACTGAGAGTGGTCCAAATCTGCCATATTTTAGCTGGCAAGCCATTGAAGACAACCTCTTCGATCTGTCCATCCTTAAAAAAAAATCAAATTCACTCCTTGACGCAGATCTATGTGTTGTTTTCTTTTGCGTTCAAGTCTGCGTGGCCAGTGGGTCAATGTTGATATTTGATAACATTCAGTAGCATAATTTCCACATAGTCAATGATCTTGGCCATAACAAGATATATTTTGTGCCTTGTCTCTTCCAGCAAACCAACTGAGTGGAAGAATCCCACCTGCACTATTAAATTTCTTGGAGTTACGCTACTTATACTTGTATAGTTCTTCTCATTTTCATCTGAAGGGCTTTTTTCGTGGAATTTTCATGAGGGAGTCAAACCCAATCGTGCTCTCATACCATGTTGTTTTTCTTCATATAAGATATGATGATGTATTATTACAATGATGAGTATTCCATATATAGGGAACAAAAGGTGACCATCCATGAAAGCATGAGTCCCTTAAATAATCAATAACTATTTCTTATTATCATTTATTTATTATATACTATATTTAATAATCAATAATTATATTATTAATTATGATCTTTAGAGAATGTTTTCCCGATGTTGTCCAAACATCAACAAAAAAGAGAACCATAGATAGAGTAGGAATAATGGGATAGAACATGTTGGAGCAATCTTGGAACATTTTGGAGTTAGAAATTGAAGAGCTAGGTTGTAAGACCTGAAGAGTGAGCTCATATGTGAGTTTCACTGCAACAACAACTATTGTTTTCCTAGTAGTTTGTTTCCGTTGAGTTCCCAGTAGAGAGATTCTCGGTTACCTGTGGTAGAGAGACCCTGATAAAAAAATGGAATGCCTAGTGGACTCAGATTATTGAAGGGGTACATTCCTTGGGTTGGGCAGGTCAAGAGGAAGAAAGATGGAGGAAATTCAGGATAGTTGTAGGACAATACCAATGGGTTGTGAGATATTGAGTTGAGGGGACTGTGAGAGGCACCCTTGTTCTGTGGATTCTTATCCCTAACTCAGGGGTGAATTTCTATTGAGATCTAGATTCTCCTAAATCAATCCTAAAATCAGTTCAAAACCTCCAAAGATATTTCCTATGGGAGGTGGGGGGCTTATAGAGAAAGGAAATGAGCCCTAGTTTCCTGGGAGAAGCTTTGACTTCCCAAAATCAAGGGCGACCTTGGACTTTGAGACCCGAAAATCATCATCTCCATCCTTGGTGCCAAAAGATGGTGGTGATGGCTCACCTCAAAAGAGAATATTTGGACTCACCTTTGGCACAAAAAGTATTATTCCCACACAGAGCCACATTATTTCATCAGAATTGTAGGAAAATTACCTCCCTTTCATTCCAATGTTGAACTACACTCGCTCAGAGATCATGTGATAGCCAAAAAAAAATGATGGTTTCACCAATATTGGATTCCTCCCAATCCTGAAGACCTCTGGTGATATTGGATTCCCAAAGAGAAATGGAAACCCTTCCCCCCTCAACTCAATTAGGATGTCCTCTAGTAGGACCTATAGAATAGGAAAATAAGTATTCAATATGGACATGACAAATTTTGATGGGGATACAAATCAACATGATCCTTCACCCTCAAGGAAGCCTACCACCTTGAGGTGGGTACCTAGCTCGTCCCCACACAAGACCTCTGTATCAAAATCTAGACCATAAAATTATGAGCAAAATTATCTTTCTTCCTATGGCTTCTTTGCAATGGTAAATTCATAACCTGATATAAACAAATCTGTCGTGGCTTCTTTGGTCCTACTTTTTTCCCTATATGCTCCCAAAATGGAGAAACCGTGGAACACCTCTTAAATGCCTACACTTATCCCTCATCCCTCTAGGATTAGGATTCTCTTTTGTTTCTTACTTTTTATCGTTTGAGAAATATTTTTCCTACCACAATATTTATCCTTAACCTTCTCCAATCCAATCCTAAATCGAGCGAAAAAGATGTAATTTGGATAAAAAAAAAAAATAGATAAACCACCCTTGCCACCCATTGGTCTTCTCAGGATTGAAATTGTTCCCCTCAAGAGCTTCACATTCTTCAATATCTTTATTTTCACCCTCCATATTCCCCCTCAATTAGTCAAAATACCTCTTCTGGAGCCTCTTCCCGCATCTCTTAGTCTCCTCCCCCTGACGGATTTCTTAAACTAAACTTCGATGGTGCTTCCAAAGGCAATTCACAGACAACAAGTTTTGGTGGTTCCTTTCACAATACAACATGTCAACTTATGTGGATATATGATAGCTACATAAGGATTGACAACAAAAATGCAACAAAGCTCCAAGCACTGGAAACAAGCACTAGAAACTAGTCCTAAATTTTGTGTACAAATATGATTTTGGAGTGTTTTTTTTGTTGATTTATTATTTTGATGTAAGGACACTCGTGTTGATGTTGAGTTTATTTAGCATGATTTAATTTCTACTTTAATATCTTATTGAAATTAGGTTGGTGCTAAGGAAATATCACTTTTGATATAATGTTTGCATTAGATAGTCTACACTAGCTATTGATGGTGTAAACAATTGACTTGCAATATTTTTATCATTAACTATTTCCCTATTGGTATTGTTGATTGTATATCTGAAATTTTATTGGTTATTTCTAGAATAATCTGATTAAACATTAATGTTGAATCTTCTATGGTGCAACTATAAGGCCTTACGAGGCAAGAAGTTTAGCATGGTTTCAGAGTGGTGATGATGAAATTTTCTACTCATTCCATGGAGAATTCAACTACCAATGAGATGGAACTAAGAGAAAATAAATTCAGTGGGTTTGATTCCTAAAATAGTCTAGTGATTAATGTTAATACATGCTTGTAAGAAGCATGAAGACCTATGAATATTTTGTAAGTGTAATTCCCTCGAAACTTTAGTGAGTGGAAAGTGTTATTATCCGTGAGAGGGTTGATATGAAACTTTATGAAATCGTCAATTTTAGTTGATCTATTTGATTCAAAAGGATGAAAGAATGGTAAACTTGTTCATCTTAAACAATCTGACCCATTAGAGGGAGCTTGTAACTTCACCCATTGGAAGTATAAATCACAACACATATATTGATAAATTGGTCTTGTGACCCATCATAAAATATCATATGAGATATCATTATTTTCTATTCAAGCTCATTTGGATCATGAGATTACCCACCAATATTGGTGTTGTTATTATAATATTTCCAAATTACATGAGAATTCAATGCATTTCCAAAGAAACAACATAAAGAGGATCATTGAAAGAAACACAATCACAAGGTATACAACATTTTATCCTGGTAAACCCTCATGGGGGAGAAAACCTAGAAAAAACTTCCTCAATAATAGATTGCCCATACAATGCCAAGACTAAGACCAAAACACCAAGAATAAACCAAGACTAATCATGCACCTCTCTTTTCCTTCCTCTTGCAACTACAACTGCCTTCAAGATATGCACACTATATGAGTGAGTGTGTATGAGTGAGGCACCATCCTCACATATAAATACTAGTTGAGGAGGTGCTAGGGTTATGTCTCTTCACTTGGGGCGAATTTTTTTAGGAGTGGTTAAAACCACTTTATAAACACTAGGGGTTGACTTTACAAATACCACCATATAAATATAGTTTGACCAATCAACAAAAGAGAATTTGGTCTTATAAAAGACCCGACATGATCAATCCACAATAGGGGATTTGATCTATAATATAATAACTTAAATATAATTAGAGTATTCTTCGAAGTTACAATATTTCAACACACCCCCTTAACAAGAAGGGTATTCTACTAACATGACCCAATACAACATCATCAAGAGAAATAGAGGGCAACAACATCATTATGGAACACTGACTGGCACATCTATAAGTCATTAAACATTTTTCTCATCATCGTTCACAACATGGAGATGGAGTAACATCATCATCAACATGAAGTTGAAACATCAACATCAATAGCATGAAGCTAGAACAACAATATCACCAACACAAGGCTGGTACAACATCATCAACAACACGAGGCTGGTACAACATCATAAAAAACATGAGGCTAAAATAAAATCATCAACAACACGAGGCTAAATCAACATCATCAACATATGGCAACAGAATGAGGCAGGTGAAAAAACAACAATTTGTGGTACTCTGACAGAACTTCCTTACCGGACCTTTGATATATTCCCAGTAATCATAATATTCCCTAGGATATAAAATCCTAGCAAGCTACCATGTGGTACTCTAACTGACCATCCTTACCAGACCTTCGGGATCTGCCCAAGAATCATAACATTCCCTAGGATATAAAATCCTAATGGAGATACCAGTACTGACCACAACTGGCATATACATGCATAGTTACTCTGACATACCATCCTTATCAGACCTTTGAGATCTACCTAGGGATGATCAATCCCCTATGATATAAAATCCTAATGGAGCTACCCGTTGTTGGTCAAGATACCATAATATCATTAGCATCACCCCCCCTTTCGAGGGAGGTATTTTTAGACAACACCAAGCTTGTCTTGGAAGTACTCAAGATTCACATGAGACAGAGGCTTGGTCAACACATCTGTAATCTGCTCATTTGTGCCAACATATTAGATTTTTAGATCTCCCCTCTGCACCATATCACAAATGTAGTGATACCAAATCTCTATGTGCTTTGAATTATCATGGAGCACGGGGTTCTCCGTCATATTTATACAACTCTGGTTATCACATAGAACCACGGTGGCTTCCATCTCCAGATCGAACAAACATGTCAACAACTTTTGAAGCCATATGGATTCAAAACTAGAGGAACATGTTGCGATGTATTCTACTTCTGTCATGCTGAGAGAAATACTAGATTGCTTCCTGCTTTTCCATGAAGTCATGGATGACCCCAAATTGAAACAACTTCTTGAAGTGCTCTTCCTATCTGAAGCACTTCCAACCCAATGTGAATCAGTATAACTGTACATCATGAAGTCATGATCTCCAGTATAAGAAAGGCCATAATCCAACATACCCTTAAGGTATCTCATCACATTCTTTGTAGATACAAGGTGAACACGTATGGGCTCTACCAAATACTGACTCAAGGTGTTCACAACAAAGAATATATCCAGCTTGGTATTTTTCAGATACATCAATGAAGCAATAATTTGTCTCTATAGAGTAGCATCAACCAACTCTGACGAAGTATCAACTAGGAGCTTCAAATTCATTTCCATGGGTGTGTTCATGGATTTACATTCCAACATGTCAAATATCTTCAGTATTTCAACTACATACTTCCCTTGGTTAAGGAATATATTCTTCGAGCTCC
Organism: Picea glauca; assembly: GCA_000966675.3. Lineage (NCBI taxonomy): Eukaryota > Viridiplantae > Streptophyta > Pinopsida > Pinales > Pinaceae > Picea > Picea glauca. The sequence goes on along the minus strand of JZKD02S2089394.1, from coordinate 319,989 downwards.
TCCAAACTTCAAGACTTAGAAATAATGCATTGGGCCTAGGTCTTTCATATCAAACTATGTAGTGAGCTTCTTCTTACAATCTGTGATGAATTTTTCTTCTCCAGTCAAGAATAAATCATCCACATATAGTAGAAATATAACTGACTCGTCATTCATAACCTTGAAGTAAAGGTTAGAATCAAATTTACTCTTGGTAAAGCCCAAGCTCGCCAGAAAACTATCAATTCTTCCATACCAAGCTCTAGGAGCTTAGTTCAACCCATACAAGGATTTATTCAACCTGTGTACATGAGTATTTCTATCTTCAACTTCAAACCCTTGTGGTTGTTCTATATACACGTATTCTTCAATAACACCATTTAAGAAAGTTGTTTTCACATCCTTTTGGTGTAACTTCCACTTCATTTTAGCTGCAAGAGCTATGATGTTTCTGATAGAAGTGTATCTGGCTACAGGATAAAAAAATTCTTCATAGTCAATACCTTCCTTTTGAGAAAAACCATGAGCCACAAATCTTGCCTTCTGTTTTCCAATACTTTCATTTGTTGCATGTTTTATTTTGTATATCCACTTGGAAGATACCACATCTTTGTTCTTTCGTCTGGTTACTACCTCCCATACATCATTCTTTAAAATGGACCGATATTCTTATGTCATGGCATCCATCCATTCTTTCTTATGATTGGCTTCTTCAAAGTAGGTAGGCTCTTTTTCTATGATATCACACATGAAGGCCATATAGTTGGAGAATGGCTTTGATTTCTTTCTTTCTCTCATGGTTCCTTCTGGGCACCATACTTATCTACATCTTGAATAAGTTATCTCACCCAAGATGGCTTTCTCTTGTGAGAGATCATCATACGAGGAGGCTCTTGAGATTCTATCATATCGTGATCTTCTAGAATCTCATCATTAGGGGTCACCGTAAATTCATTCATGAGTTCTGCAACTCTGGGAGCTACAGGTTCTTCTTCATATACTTCTGAAAGAAAGCATTTCCTTGATATGTTGAGTGTTGCATCTTCATCAAAGGTTACATATCTATTGATATCAATATGATGGTAACCTAGTATGTAAATTCTGAAGGCCTTAGAGACCTCACAGTATCCAATAAATATCCCCTTCTTTCATGAAGGATCCAACTTAGTTCTCTTTTCTTTTGAAATGTGTACAAATATTGGACAACCAAATATTTTTTAGATGTGTTACAAGGGAAAAACTCTCTATGGCCAAGGGTAAACCACAACAGACATGTATGACTGCAGAAATCAACTCAATTCCATCATATGCTATATAAACTAATGTGCGAGATAAGATATAGGCCTACCTCGATCCAATGTTTGATGATGATCCACCGTTGATCAATTCGACCCAAAACTTTTATACCTGCAAGAAGTTCTTAAAAAACAAGCGGAGAAAGCGTATAGTGATAATATAAAGGGGTTAGCACATCAAATAACATAATCCATTAATAAACATTACAAACATGCCCATGGATAATAATCATATATTTGCACGATACCAATAGGACAGGAAAGGAGTATTTCTATTAATAATTGATGAGCAGAAGTGACAACATTACAAACTTCTGTGTCGACACGGTTCGAAACCAAGAAACGAAGTTCCTTCCAATTGGGTCTCCACCACTTCACTCCTCCACCAAAGGCAAGCTCGAAGGAGAGAGATAATGAGGTTCTCTCAGCAATAGGGAAAGAGCTTGGGGGATGAACACTGTGTTCAAACTTGAGGGACAAAGCGATGCAGACTCAATATGAAGTAATTTCTCCAGAGTAACTTTGTTGTCAAAGTTGAATGCTTTCTCTTCTTTTCCATAGCTAATAATTGTGCTCTTATAGCCTGCAAAATCCAACTGAAGGGCCGAGTAAGAACGTTTCCAGTATATGGAAGGCCAAGGATCAGAGATCTCCTTTCGTGACATGGAAACCCGACACTATTTTTGTATTTTTTGGCACAAATCTCAATGTACATGGGTTGTAGTGGAGTAGCCTGCGTATATGCTTGTTGCATAGTTGTTTTGGCGCGTACATGTGGGAAAATGTATATTTCTAGCTCTGGATTCATAAAAAAGGGATGATAATCCTGCATATGGAAAAAGGCCCTCTGTGCAAGATAACAATGGTGAGGAAAATCTTGCTATAACATATTCCCCCTAATGTGTGAGATCAAAGGAGTATCTCCGATCGCCGAAATACATTATAAATAACCCAGGAGTGGAGTGGTAGAGAACTAGTTGGACAAACTTGATTGCTCATTACATTTTGTACTGACTTTGCATACATGGCTTCCAAGAATACAATGCATATCCATGTGGAAAATATACCAACCAAGTGCTCATGGCCATGAATAGGAAAATACAAATGTGGTTATATGCCAAAAGTTGTCATAGTCACGAACAAGGCCCAGTGAAACTAGTCTCAAAACAAATCTGAATGTATCTGTATACCAAGGAGTAGAATCTCATCTCCCATGATCACTAAAGTTGAACAAGTATTGGTCTAATGAAAGTGAAGCAACATATCTGGAAAGTTGTGTCCACATAGTGATGTCTTCAAGTCTTCTACACTATCATCCAAGGTGCAAGTCTACATCATGTGAATAAAGGAGGTGAGGTCAAACATAATGAGACATCGTTTGATTACTGGTCATTGAGGTATATCATTAACAAATGCAAGACAACCTACCAATGATGAAAGTAGGTATCAAGGCACCAAGTACATTCCTGCAATTGTAAATAAAAGAGTCGGTGTCGAACACTTGAGAAATCCATTGATCAGGAGACATTAATGTATTCCCATCTGTCAATGGTGAGAGATCTTGCCACTAATGATTGCAAGCCTNCATCAACATGAAGTTGAAACATCAACATCAATAGCATGAAGCTAGAACAACAATATCACCAACACAAGGCTGGTACAACATCATCAACAACACGAGGCTGGTACAACATCATAAACAACACGAGGCTAAAATAAAATCATCAACAACATGAGGCTAAATCAACATCATCAACATATGGCAACAGAATGAGGCAGGTGAAAAAACAACAATTTGTGGTACTCTGATAGAACTTCCTTACCGGACCTTTGATATATTCACAGGAATCATAATATTCCCTAGGATATAAAATCCTAACAAGCTACCATGTGGTACTCTAACTGACCATCCTTACCAGACCTTCGGGATCTTCCCAAGAATCATAACATTCCCTAGGATATAAAATCCTAATGGAGATACCACTACTGACCACAACTGGCATATACATGCACAGGTACTCTGACATACCATCCTTATCGGACCTTTGAGATCTACCTAGGGATCATCAATCCCCTATGATATAAAATCCTAATTGAGCTACCCATTGTTGGTCAAGATACCATAATATCATTAGCATCACCCCCCCTTTCGAGGGAGGTATTTTTAGACAACACCAGGCTTGTCTTGGAAGTACTCAAGATTCACATGAGACAGAGGCTTGGTCAACACATCTGTAATCTGCTCATTTGTGCCAACATATTAGATTTTTAGATCTCCCCTCTTCACCATATCACAAATGTAGTGATACCAAATCTCTATGTGCTTTGAATTATCATGGAACACGGGGTTCTCCCTCATATTTATACAACTCTAGTTATCACATAGAACCACGGTGGCTTCCATCTCCAGATCGAACAAACATGTCAACAACTTTTGAAGACATATGGATTCAAAACTAGAGGAACATGTTGCAATGTATTCTACTTCTGTCATGCTGAGAGAAATACTAGATTGCTTCCTGCTTTTCCATGAAGTCATGGATGACCCCAAATTGAAACAACTTCTTGAAGTTCTCTTCCTATCTGAAGCACTTCCAACCCAATGTGAATCAGTATAACCGTACATCATGAAGTCATGATCTCTAGTATAAGAAAGGCCATAATCCAACGTACCCTTAAGGTATCTCATCACATGCTTTGTAGATACAAGGTGAACACGTATGGGCTCTACCAAATACTGACTCAAGGTGTTCACAACAAAGAATATATCCAGCTTGGTATTTTTTAGATACATCAATGAAGCAATAATTTGTCTCTATAGAGTAGCATCAACCAACTCTGACGAAGTATCAACTAGGAGCTTCAAATTCATTTCCATGGGTGTGTTCATGGATTTACATTCCAACATGTCAAATATCTTCAGTATTTCAACTACATACTTCCCTTGGTTAAGGAATATATTCTTCGAGCTCCTCCAAACTTCAAGACTTAGAAATAATGCATTGGGCCTAGGTCTTTCATATCAAACTATGTAGTGAGCTTCTTCTTACAATCTGTGATGAATTTTTCTTCTCCAGTCAAGAATAAATCATCCACATATAGTAGCAATATAACTGACTCATCATTCATAACCTTGAAGTAAAGGTTAGAATCAACTTTACTCTTGATAAAGCCCAAGCTCGCCAGAAAACTATCAATTCTTCCATACCAAGCTCTAGGAGCTTAGTTCAACCCATACAAGGATTTATTCAACCTGCGTACATGAGTATTTCTATCTTCAACTTCAAACCCTTGTGGTTGTTCTATATACACTTATTCTTCAATAACACCATTTAAGAAAGTTGTTTTCACATCCTTTTGGTGTAACTTCCACTTCATTTTAGCTGCAAGAGCTATGATGGTTCTGATAGAAGTGTATCTGGCTACAGGATAAAAAAATTCTTCATAGTCAATACCTTCCTTTTGAGAAAAACCATGAGCCACAAATCTTGCCTTCTGTTTTTCAATACTTTCATTTGTTGCATGTTTTATTTTGTATATCCACTTGGAAGATACCACATCTTTGTTCTTTCATCTGGTTACTACCTCCCATACATCATTCTTTAAAATGGACCGATATTCTTATGTCATGGCATCCATCCATTCTTTCTTATGAATGGCTTCTTCAAAGTAGGTAGGCTCTTTTTCTATGATATCACACATGAAGGCCATATAGCTGGAGAATGGCTTTGATTTCTTTCTTTCTCTCATGGTTCCTTCTGGGCACCATACTTATCTACATCTTGAATAAGTTATCTCACCCAAGATGGCTTTCTCTTGTGAGAGATCATCATACGAGGAGGCTCTTGAGATTCTATCATATCGTGATCTTCTAGAATCTCATCATTAGGGGTCACCGTAAATTCATTCATGAGTTCTGCAACTCTGGGAGCTACAGGTTCTTCTTCATATACTTCTGAAAGAAAGCATTTCCTTGATATGTTGAGTGTTGCATCTTCATCAAAGGTTACATATCTATTGATATCAATATGATGGTAACCTAGTATGTAAATTCTGAAGGCCTTAGAGACCTCACAGTATCCAATAAATATCCCCTTCTTTCATGAAGGATCCAACTTAGTTCTCTTTTCTTTTGAAATGTGTACAAATATTGGACAACCAAATATTTTTTAGATGTGTTACAAGGGAAAAACTCTCTATGGCCAAGGGTAAACCACAACAGACATGTATGACTGCAGAAATCAACTCAATTCCATCATATGCTATATAAACTAATGTGCGAGATAAGATATAGGCCTACCTCGATCCAATGTTTGATGATGATCCACCGTTGATCAATTCGACCCAAAACTTTTATACCTGCAAGAAGTTCTTAAAAAACAAGCGGAGAAAGCGTATAGTGATAATATAAAGGGGTTAGCACATCAAATAACATAATCCATTAATAAACATTACAAACATGCCCATGGATAATAATCATATATTTGCACGATACCAATAGGACAGGAAAGGAGTATTTCTATTAATAATTGATGAGCAGAAGTGACAACATTACAAACTTCTGTGTCGACACGGTTCGAAACCAAGAAACGAAGTTCCTTCCAATTGGGTCTCCACCACTTCACTCCTCCACCAAAGGCAAGCTCGAAGGAGAGAGATAATGAGGTTCTCTCAGCAATAGGGAAAGAGCTTGGGGGATGAACACTGTGTTCAAACTTGAGGGACAAAGCGATGCAGACTCAATATGAAGTAATTTCTCCAGAGTAACTTTGTTGTCAAAGTTGAATGCTTTCTCTTCTTTTCCATAGCTAATAATTGTGCTCTTATAGCCTGCAAAATCCAACTGAAGGGCCGAGTAAGAACGTTTCCAGTATATGGAAGGCCAAGGATCAGAGATCTCCTTTCGTGACATGGAAACCCGACACTATTTTTGTATTTTTTGGCACAAATCTCAATGTACATGGGTTGTAGTGGAGTAGCCTGCGTATATGCTTGTTGCATAGTTGTTTTGGCGCGTACATGTGGGAAAATGTATATTTCTAGCTCTGGATTCATAAAAAAGGGATGATAATCCTGCATATGGAAAAAGGCCCTCTGTGCAAGATAACAATGGTGAGGAAAATCTTGCTATAACATATTCCCCCTAATGTGTGAGATCAAAGGAGTATCTCCGATCGCCGAAATACATTATAAATAACCCAGGAGTGGAGTGGTAGAGAACTAGTTGGACAAACTTGATTGCTCATTACATTTTGTACTGACTTTGCATACATGGCTTCCAAGAATACAATGCATATCCATGTGGAAAATATACCAACCAAGTGCTCATGGCCATGAATAGGAAAATACAAATGTGGTTATATGCCAAAAGTTGTCATAGTCACGAACAAGGCCCAGTGAAACTAGTCTCAAAACAAATCTGAATGTATCTGTATACCAAGGAGTAGAATCTCATCTCCCATGATCACTAAAGTTGAACAAGTATTGGTCTAATGAAAGTGAAGCAACATATCTGGAAAGTTGTGTCCACATAGTGATGTCTTCAAGTCTTCTACACTATCATCCAAGGTGCAAGTCTACATCATGTGAATAAAGGAGGTGAGGTCAAACATAATGAGACATCGTTTGATTACTGGTCATTGAGGTATATCATTAACAAATGCAAGACAACCTACCAATGATGAAAGTAGGTATCAAGGCACCAAGTACATTCCTGCAATTGTAAATAAAAGAGTCGGTGTCGAACACTTGAGAAATCCATTGATCAGGAGACATTAATGTATTCCCATCTGTCAATGGTGAGAGATCTTGCCACTAATGATTGCAAGCCTGGAGGTACTCATAAAAATCTAGGTCCCATATCCATAATAAATGAGCTGAAGTCGATGGAAATAGATCCACTTAAAGGAGAGCATTAAGGCATCTCTCATCAGTCAGCACGAGGAACAAAGAAGAAGTTTCATGATTTGGTGGAGATCGAATGAAGAACGTGTTCATGAACCAACGAACCTATGCATCTTTCACGTGTACCAAATTCAAGCGGTATACAAAAAAGACCCTTTGAATAACAACCTATGATGAAAATTGTTGACAAAGGCGAGGAAACCACCAATAAGGATAATGGCATCCAAGAAAGTGCACGAACCCCAAAGTGTGGATAGATGTCTTGCCATCGAACACAAGGGAAACCACCCATTCAACGACCAATGATGAAATGTCTATGTTGTCTTTAAGGTGACCTACCAATGATGAAAGTAGGGCCAGGGTGCATGATAAGACCATAGTATCATGTGATTCTGAGACAAACTGAGGGTATGTCCGACATGCAAAGTCAAGATTTTTTAGGAGTGGCTGACACAGATTGATAGACTTCCTTTGAACAAGAGCATGATACATATGATGTAATCCAGCAGCATAGACTCAATGATGTGACAATTAGATGCAGGAGGCATCAATAATGTTCTCTATAGGGACTGGAAGAGTAACCAGTCGGTAGAGAAAACTCTGTAACGATATCATCTTCCTAAGGCCATGCTAAACCCAAAATTACGATGACACAAGGACTCAATAATTTTTTGCTCTGTTCAAAGGCAACACAACTTCTTCCAACTATAATATAGTACTCCCTTCCCGCCCGTTTTTTTTTTTTTTTTCATAACAAATGAATGCTATGATACAGAGGAGGAAACGAGTGTTGAAAATAAGAAAAACTAGTTCCAACAGTGGAACGTAACTATGCTTAATGCAAGTAAATTCATATGGGAGATGGACACTTGGGGTGATGTTTCCTCCAAGGTATAGGGTGTCAAATTGAGAAGGATATAAACAAGGCTCTGCTTGGTTGAGGATGCAAAACTTCTTAGGCAACGGTTTATAACGCAAAGTGAGAATCGGCTAAAGGCTCAATACTACAAGCGAGGGCATGAGATGCAATCACAACTTAATGCCAAAAAATATCCTTTTTTATGTCTTGTAGTCTACTTGGTGTGAAAAAGGGGTAAACTTGTGCTAAATAGACGTCTTTTTAAATCCAATTTATGGGTGTGAAAAAGACAAGTTCACTCGACGATCTTTTCTATTTTTTATAATGAGTCAGAAAAGAGATTAACTAAGACTCATGAACTTTCAAATCCAATTTAACGAGTTTGAAAGGGACAAATCACTCGACAATATTTTTAGTCGGAAAAGAGCCTAACTAAGACTTTTTTTGGTGTCTTACTCAACATGTAAAGGGGGAGGCCCAGGCTCCCGTCTCGGTCGTCTGAAAAAAGTCAATATTTCACGGATAGCTGACAAGAGCTTGGGGAAACCCAAGGCTCTCAAAGTCTAGGAGGAGAAAGTGCTAACGGAGAATACAATCTCCCTCATAGTTCAAAGAATGTCTCTTAATGGAAAATACATAGGTGGGGGTATGGGATGCCCCATTAGGTCGTCCCAATCGAAGGGAACTTCATTGATATTTGGAGAGAGAGCATTCGGGGGAAGAATAAATCTCTCTCGTTCAGAAGGAGTAGGTTTAGGAATGTTGAGGACATGACTAAGAGGCACATTACTCTCTTCAAGGAGAGTAGGGTTGACCGGAGATTGCATTGGTATGGCCACTTCTTCAATTATAGGTTGAAGAGGATGCATAGTAATGGGGATAAGAGATGCTTCACCCTTGAAAAAGGGGGTGAGGTTGGGGGAGGATTGTTTCGGTGGAACCACCCAGATGATCAAAGGAAAAGTAGTGTGAGAAGAAACCACGAATGCCTCAGAATACGAAGGGATTTTGGGTGAGCCCCACACTTCTGGTATCTCGGCAGTAACCAAACACAAACTAGTAAGGTGATTTCCTTCACAAGTCCTACAAAGGAATTTAGGCTTACGTCTGAGATGTCTAGGATTCTCTATGTAACTAGCAGGGGAAAGAGAGTCGTCTCTTGAGTGATGAATAGATGTTGGAGACGTGACACGACTATGGTTCAGAGTGAAAAGGATAGTTCCCCCGACATAATTAGCAGAGGTTGGGTGCAATCTGTCGACATAATTTTTAGAAACTATTGACCCATCTCCGACATGACTGGAAGAGGTTGGGGATGGAGCACCAGTGTGACTTCCAGTGACTGGGCTAGCGATAGATGGTGGTACTTAGTTCCAAGGTCTGAGGAAAGATTGATTCTGAAACATTGCAAGCCAGGAAGGATCCTGGTGTACCCTTTGTCTCTGCCCAGAGAGGAGATGGCTAATGTCAAAATGGTTCGAAGAAGTTTGGATAGGTATTTTCACTGAGGCCTGCCAAGAGACCAAAGTAGGATAGGAATTATTCAAGTGAGTATATATGTTGCCCCCTTGTGAAGGGGTCCCATAAAGAGAGTAACCTGAACTGTAAAATTTATTCTCCCCATATGAAAGATCCGGGGTTACTTGAGGACCTGTCATGGAAAAAGCATTCAAAGGAACTGACATGGCGAATGAAGGATACATGGGTGGGGGGTAATAAGTGGGATACAGACCCATGTGAGAACTAGTGCCTGGAAGAGCATAGTTAGCATTGGATTCATAAGAGGGAAGGTACCAACCTCCCATGGGTATGCGACTCAAATCAAATGACAAAGTAGGCATTGGAACCATGATGCCCCCAAATCCCATGCTAGGATTCATATACATGGACAAGGGAGAGGATTTCATGGGTGAAGACATATCAACATAAAAATTACTAGAGACCCAAGGCGCGAACTGAGTGTTGTAATTCTTCATACCATTGTAAAAAGAGGAAGGATCCGTCCCCAAGAAATGAGTAGGCATCATGCGGGAGGTAGCATCAAATGAGGGAGCAAAAGAAGTTCCACTATCTATGATGGTGAAACCCAAAAAAGTCTCCTAAGGCCAACTAGTGGTCAAAGAGCATACCAAAAATTCAAACTGCCAATATGCATGCAAACGGGCTAAAGTGGTTGAGTGGCCTCCCTCGCTAAAGAAGGTATGTCTCGTCCAAGAGGGACCTGAGACTCCTTGCTAAAGTTTGGAGGTAACATAATCAGTTATAGGGGCCCTTGTGGGCTTAACAACTAGTCGATCAGATCCCCCTACAGAGGTAATCCTCCATAAAGACTGTGTGTTGTTCGACCCCTATCTGACCCAAGGTACAAGAAAAATAACCCCTTCAAGTAACCTATGAGATACCTAAGTCAAGCAACTAACAAACCATCGTATAACTGATGCACTTGCGAGCAGTCATAAGTTCGGATCACCGTATGGGTAGGGTAGATAAGCCTAAAACCTTGAAAGCACTGCCTCCCACAGAGGTATGGGTACTGGAAAGATCCCCAAATATGAATAAATCCACAAAAATATCTCTGACACTAGGCGAGTATTCAGGGGTTATCCCTTCAACTAACTTCGCGCAACCTCATGATTAACTCCGGTGTGAGTGGAGCCTCCTAATATTACCAATTATACAATGGACTTCTCAACTCCCTATCTCAGACACATATGTTGATTTAATTTCCTTGGAGAATTTTACTCACAAAATCCTATTCCAAGGCAATAAACCCTAGACATGTTTGTGCACCCTAAAAGTAAAATCGTGATTAATCAATTTTAGTTTAAAGCGTAAATTTTCTTGGCCGTTATTACTGAAAAAGGTATGGAAGAGAAACTCATGGTGTTATGAATCTGCAAGAGGATTAATATGGATATAATGCAAAGTCTATCTTTAACTTTTCAATGAATGATATGCTAATAAAAAAAGTGCAATTTTCAATTTCCAGTCTGCAATTCAGAAGTAAAATGCAATCTTTCACTAAATGTACCAAGCTAATAATAAAGATCGAAAGACAAAAATGTTAACCAATGCAAAATGC
>JZKD02S2089394.1:286050-296871 GCA_000966675.3 Picea glauca | reverse complement strand
AATTGGATGTGCAACTCTTGAATAGTCGAGATTAATCCATCACGATCAATGATGCTTAGGTGGATTTCGGACCCCCCTTGCCATTCTGCCTTTAATGGGGGGGGTCTGGAATAGTGTGGCATGTGAAGTGGGGCCCCCCTCCTGTCATGTCAACTACTGTGTCGTGTTTCCCTCTCTGCCACTTGTATTCCAACTAACCACGCAATGGGACTGTTTCTCATTCGCTGTTCTCTAGACCTGTTGGGATTTGTTCCCATTGGCCGATCGCTAGCCCTGTAGGGGTTCGGCGGTTGCCAAGTCAAATGAATCGACATCACTACAGAGCCGAGGTGAAAAATATGAAAGAGGTACTTCATTTATTTGAACGGTGATCATGACCCGCGATCATCTGGGAATGGGGAGAGACAGAAAGAGACAGCTTACGTTGGGCCTCCCTAGATATTAGGGGTTCTGATTCGGCAGAAGACTAGAAAAATCCGATTTAGGTAGCGGGTATGTGACACAAAACTAAATTCAATTAAAAAGGGAAGATTGAAAAACACAAGGCAAGACTTGTTGCCAGAGGATTCTCACGACAATCAGGTACTGATTATGGTGAAAATTTTGCTCCAATAGCAAGATTAGACATTGTAAGGATTCTTTTGGCCAAAGCAACCCAACACAAATGGCAAGTATACCAGATGGATGTCAAGTCAACTTTCCTGAATGGTTTCTTAGAAGAAGAAGTTTATGTCGATCAGCCACCTAGATTTGAAGTCCAAGAGCATCCAACCAAAGTATATCGGTTGAAGAAATCCTTTTATGGCTTAAAGCAAGCTCCAAGAGCTTGGTATAGCAGAATTGACACTTACCTGACCAAAACTGGTTTCAATAGAAGAGAAAATGAGCCAACTCTTTACACCAAAACAGATAAGCACGGTAAAATTTTGATTGTATGTTTATATGTTGATGACATGATATATACTAGAAATCTTTAGTTAACCAGTTTTAAACATGCCATGCAATCTGAGTTTGAGATGACAGATCTTGGCATAATGAAATATTTTTTGGGGATTGGGGTTGATCAATCAACCAAAGGAAATTTTGTCTATTAGAAAAAGTATGCAACAGACATCATCAAAATATTCTGCATGGAATAATGCAATACAATAGAAACCCCTATACCCCTAGGCACAAAATTGAGCAATAAAGATGAAGGCCCTACAATGGACCCTACCTTGTACAAAATTTTAGTAGGCAGTTTGTTGTATCTTACAACAACTAAGCCTAATATTATGTATGCAACCAACCTTGTTTCCAGATACATGGAATCCCCCAAAGATTCACACTGGAAGATGGTGAAACGAATTCTGAGATATGTTGCATGAACTCTCAATTTTGGCTTATGGTACAGTAAATCTGATAATAATCAACTCTTTGGTTACACAGACAGTGATTTTGCAGACAACCTAGATGACATGAAAAGCACCTCAGGACATGCTTTAAACTTGGGCATGAACCTGATTTCATGGGAATCAAAGAAACAACCAATTATATCAATATCTTCTGCAGAGGCAGAGTTTGTTGCTACTACCTCAGCTTCTTGTCAAGCTATGTGGCTGAGAAGAATATTGAAAGATATGTCACATACAGAAAAGGATCCAACTCTTATCTTCCGTGACAACACCTTAGCAATTGCTCTATCCAAATATCATGTGTTTCACAAGAAAAACAAACACATTGACACTCATTTTCATTTCATCTGCGAGCTAGTCAATAATGGTGATATTGCACTTCAATTCTGTGGCTCTTGAGATCAGCTCACAGATATCTTCACAAAGCCACTGGGAAAATCTGTTTTTGATTTTCAGAGACAACACTTGAGCATCATCAGTGCTAATGTTTGTAACTGTTGATTTTAAGAGGGAGTGTTAAATATAANAGGAATCTTTTTGAGCCGTCAGATTTCGGCTGAAAAACCCGACAGCCGTTGGATCTGTCAAAAGATACCCGAGGGTTAACACCCCAGCGGATCGGGACATTCCATTGTGGAAACCCCGGGATAGATTTGAGCCGCCTGATTAACGGAGGCCACGTGTTGCGAGATCTCCCATTTCGGGAAATCGGGAATCACAGAATCAGGATTCCTGTTAACAAGGGATCGAGACTTTCCATTGTGGAAACCCTGGGATAGATCTGATTCGTTCGATTAACGGAGGCCACGCATCGTGAGATCTCCCATTTTGGGAAATTGGGAATCACGAGATCGAGAGTCCTGGTGACAAGGGATCGAGACTTTCCATGGTGGAAACCTTGGAGCAGTTGTGGACTGTCTGATTTAAAGAGGTGACGTGTTGAGAGATTACCCGTTTCGGGAAATTGGGGATTGGGGATTCAAGAGTTCCGCTGACAAAAACTTGGGCTCTTGCCTTGAAAAATCTCGACCCATAATGACAAGACGATAGCATGTGGCTAGGTCCCGATGAACGGACAAGATTCCTTCAGGGAATCTCAAGGTCTGTAACGACCGTCCAATGTGAGGAGGATATGCCAGTTTTATGCTGGGGCGCGAATGCGCATTAGGGTAAGTAGCAAGCAGATATGGATGGCCATAGTCCACTTGCCCAAATCTACGGTTGAGGATGCATTCTGGAGCCCCCTTGCCATTCTGCTTTTAATGGAGGGGGGAGAATCTGAAATTGGATGTGCAACTCTTGAATGGTCGAGATTAATCCATCATGATCAATGACGCTTAGGTGGATTTCGGACCCCCCTTGCCATTCTGCCTTCAATGGGGGGGGTGTCCGAAATAGTGTGGCGTGTGAAGTGGGGCCCCCCTCCTGTCATGTCAACTACTGTGTCGCGTTTCCCTCTCTGCCACCTGTATTCCACCTAACCATGCAATGGGGTTGTTTCTCATTCAATGTTCTATAGCCCTGTTGGGATTGGTTCCCATTGGCCGATCGCTAGCCCTGTCGGGGTTCGGTGGTTGCCAATTCAAATGAATCGACATCACTGCAGAGCCGAGGCGCAAAATATGAAAGAGGTACTGCATTTATTTGAACGGTGATCATGACCTGCGATCATCTGGGAATGGGGAGAGACAGAAAGAGCCAGCTTACGTTGGGCCTCCCTAGATATTAGGGGTTCTGATTCGGTAGAAGACTAGAAAAATCCGATTTAGGTAGCGGGTATGTGACACAAAACTAAACTCAATTAAAAAGGGCAGATTGAAAAACACAAGGCAAGACTTGTTGCCAAAGGATTCTCACGACAACCAGGTACTGATTATGGTGAAAATTTTTCTCCAATAGAAAGATTAGACACTGTAAGGACTCTATTGGCCAAAGCAACCCAACAAAAATGGCAAGTATACCAGATGGATGTCAAGTCAACTTTCCTGAATGGTTTCTTAGAAGAAGAAGTTTATGTCGATCAGCCACCTAGATTTGAATTCCAAGAGCATCCAACCAAAGTATATCGGTTGAAGAAATCCTTGTATGGCTTAAAGCAAGAGCTTGGTACAGCATAATTGACACTTACCTAACCAAAAGTGGTTTCAGTAGAAGACAAAATGAGCCAACTCTTTACACCAAAACAGATAAGCACGGTAAAATTTTGATTGTATGTTTATATGTTGATGACATGATATATACTGGAAATCTTGAGTTAACCAGTTTTAAACATGCCATGCAATCTGAGTTTGAGATGACAGATCTTGGCATAATGAAATATTTTTTGGGGATTGGGGTTGATCAATCAACCAAAGGAACTTTTGTCTGTTAGAAAAAGTATGCAACAAACATCATCAAAATATTCCGCATGGAATAATGCAATACAATAGAAACCTCTATACCCTTAGGCACAAAATTGAGCAATAAAGATGAAGGCCCTACAATGGACCCTACCTTGTACAAAAGTTTAGTAGGCAGTTTGTTGTATCTTACAACAACTAAGCCTAATATTATGTATGCAACCAACCTAGTTTCTAGATACATGGAATCCCCCAAAGATTCACACTGGAAGATGGTGAAACGAATTCTGAGATATGTTGCAGGAACTCTCAATTTTGGCTTATGGTACACTAAATATAATAATAATCAACTCTTTGGTTACACAGACAGTGATTTTTAAGACAACCTAGATGACATGAAAAGCACCTCAGGACATGATTTTCACTTGGGCATGAACCTGATTTCATGGGAATCAAAGAAACAACCAATTATACCAATATCTTATGCAGAGGCAGAGTTTGTTGCTACTACCTCAGCTTCCTGTCAAGTTGTGTGGCTGAGAAGAATATTGAAAGATATGTCACATAAAGAAAAGGATCCAACTCTTATCTCTTGTGACAACACCTTAGCAATTGCTCTATCCAAATATCATGTGTTTCACAAGAAAAACAAACACATTGACACTCATTTTCACTTCATCTGCGAGCTAGTCAATAATGGTGATATTGCACTTCAATTCTGTGGCTCTTGAGATCATCTCGCAGATATCTTCACAAAGCCACTAGGAAAATCTGTTTTTGATTTTCAGAGACAACACTTGAGCATCATCAGTGCTAATGTTTGTAACTGTTGATTTTAAGAGGGAGTGTTAAATATAATGTAACCTCAATAGTCTGACTGTACACTGCCAACTGTCCTGACCAACTGTACTATCATTTCTTGATTTTCTTGAGCCTATTTAGCTCAACTAGTTTCCCTTTTCTGAATGTACTCTTTTACTTGCATTCCTAATATACTGAATTCTATTTTTTCTCTGCACTTTCTCTGTATTCTTTTCTTCTCACTTTATCAATTTGTCTAGTTTGGTGAGATTGTGCACATCAAGATACCCATGGGAAAGCATTTTGGATTTGTCTAGTTTAGCAATAGGGCATTTGCATAGGTAGCATTGCAAACACTACATGGTACAGTTCTTGGTTAGCAACCAATTAGGCTTTCTCGGGGACGAAATATTGCAAACAAACAAGTGCAGTGTGGAGGGTGGATTCAAATCCAACAACCTGATCCAAATCAATGGAATGGTGATGTACAAGGATATATTGCTGGTTATGGTTATGTCACACAACCTCAAGGTCCAAATATCTACAATTATACCCCTCCAAATCCAAACTATCAGCAAGAAGATCCAAATCCAAACTATCAGCAAGAAGATCCAAATCTGTACAGTTATAACCCTCCAAATTTGTATAGTTATAACCCTCCAAATCCAAACTATCAGCATGGAGGGTGGCTTCAAATCGAACAACCAGATCCAAATTAATGGAATGGTGATGTACAAGGATAGAATGCTGATTATGGTTATGTCACACAACCTCAAGATCCAAATATGTACAATTATACAGCTCCAAATGAAAACTATCAACAAAAGTAAATTAGTCTGAAGCATGAAGATTTGATTCATCTTTTGGGATTAATAGTACTAGTTTTAGAATTTTTGGTTAATTGTAATAGTCTTAAAGATAAAAAAAATTGATTTAGATATTTGTGTAGGGAAGACAAACTTGAAGAAGAGGGATGTCTTTTAGAACATAATGTTTTTTCAAATACCCAAATTATTGATAGATGAATCATACCAGTTAAAAATCTTTGATTCTTTTCTGCAATCAACAAAATGCATAGATGATTGTTGGGTTCCAACTTCTTTGTATTTTTATCTAGAATRTGAGATCAAATATCACAACCAAATACTTTAAAATGAGCAATAGTTAACTCCATGTCACTGTAGGCTTCTTTGAGAGTCACATTGATTACATTTTTTTSTAGAAATGTGATAAGCATACACTATACRCTTTACTATGAAGGATGCATTTAGCCATATTAACAACGATGTGATTCTTCATTTTGGTGATACTATTTAGGGTGTGATTCTTCATTTCARTGATACCATTTTTTTAGAAGTGCAAGGTATAGTGCACTCTAAGGTGATGTAACATGAGTACAAAGATTCAAAATTAAGATTAACTTTTTCTTCCATTTTGTTTTAACTCATAAAGTATTGATTCTCAACCATGGGTTTSAACTTCTAAACTTTTAAAATTTATTAACTTGATTCTTTTTMTTTAAGATATAGACACATGCACCTAGAGTAGTCATCAATGAAACTTGAAGTATCCATTTCCTCTTGCTAATTGGTATATTTATCACTAATCCATGACTATTCAATGCAATAATTTMTTTARAAGAGATTCACGTGGGTGTACAAAGMAAAAGGTTACAACCTCAACAACCGAAAAAATGCTCCTAAATACTTGAAAAWTTACATAAAACCTAGTAACAAAAAAATATTGTTTTTATAGTAGCGAAAAATMTCCAACAATGATACTCCCCTCTCTAGAAAGAAATTGTAATTAATTTGTCGGTGTAGATCCATCTTAACTTTGGATCTATCATGTTATCTTAAATCTGGATCTATCATGAGTGGAGAGGGATCAAATCCCTTCAAGGTGGAAACCTTGAGGGACTTGATCCCTCTCTTTGCATTATAGATCCAGAATTAAGATGGATATATGTTGGTTATTTGTGTGTGTGTGTGTGTGTACACCACGTGTCAACTCTATGCTAAACATGGAAGGAATTGAAATATTTTATTTATGGCCAACATTAAAATATTTGAAGTAGTGAAGGAAGTACACATCTTCCTGATTGGGATGTAGAAAGCACATAAACGTAAATAATAGACCTCACAAATGCATAAAAAATATACTGCATAAACAATACTAAATAGAAGGTTGAAGGAAGTTGAGTTGCAAGGTGAAGGAGAAGAGAGGCGCATGCTCATGCTTGGTTTATTCTTGGTGTTTTGGTCTTAGTCTTGACATTGTATTAGCAATTTATTATTGAGAAAGTTTTTGTTGGGTTTTCTCTCCCATGAGGGTTTCCCAATATAAAATGTTGTGTACCTTGTGATTGTGTTTCTCTCAGTGATCTTCTTTATGTTGTTGTTTTGGAAATGCATTGAATGCTCATGTAATTTGGAAATAATCTAATAACAATACTAAAACTTAACATGAATCATAGCTTAACTAATTAGAGAACCTTTCAGTGGGTATCTAAAAATGTCACTATTGTCATACAAGGAAATTAGGGCTTTTTACAGAAGAGGAATTTCTGACCAAAACCTATCTAGGGAAGTGCACCCTACCCTAGCGCATCTTTTGGCATTTTGAGCACACCTTTTCAGTGGCTAGATTATCTGAAATATCAAACCCTAGTTTTGACTAGGACCAAAAAACCAAAAAACCAGGAAACCAGAACCAGTACCAGAAGTACCAGTCCAAATTTTCATAGGTCAAGTTTCAAGGGGTAAATCTTGGAATTTTTGGAAATAGTCATCTCCAGCCAACTTGCCTCAGCCCAACACATCCCCTAGTAAGTTCAGATTCATCTTGTGATCACTTTCATTTTCTGGTCATTTTCCTAGCTCCAGGTCAAGATGTCTACAAGCACCAAGCTTGTTGACAAATTAGAAGGTGTGGAAAATTTAATGCTTGGAAGTACATAATTGGAATCATTCTTGAAGAGAATGACCTTGCAAAATTCATAAAATAAAATGTACCAGAACCCAGGGAAGAAGCAACCAAAGAGAAGTGCAAGAAGGATATGATTAGGGCCAAAAGAATAATTGTAGATTCCATTAAATACCACTTGATCCCTCAAGTGTATTCTAAGAATACTCCAAAAGAGATGTTTCATCCCTTAACCAGAATGTATGAATGAAATAACATCAACAAGAAGATGAACTGGAGAACCCAACTCAAGAATACAAAGATGCATAATGGAGAAATAGTTCAAGACTATTTCTCTAGGGTTACTCAATTCATGGAACAATTAGAAGCAATTGGAGACAACTTGGATGAAGATGAACTCATCATGACAAATCTTAATGGTCTCACGAGACCTTGGGATGCCTTCATTTAAACTATCTGTGAAAGAAAAGTGAAACTCCAATTTGACAGTTTGTGGGAAAAATGTGTTCAAGAAGAAGCAAGAGTAGCCAATCGAGAAGTCATACTATTAAGAGATGAATATCAAGACCTATTTTCTCATGCTAAAGGAGGATAGAAAAGGTTTCATTTCCAAAAGGAGACCCACCTACATAAAAAATATCACTCTCCAAAGAGATTCACCCACTTTCATAAAGGATCTCACTCTCCAAAGAGATTCCAGAAATATCATAAGGGTCAAAGAAAGGAAAAATATTTCTCCTCTTATAAATGGTATCATTGTGATAAGATGGGACAGATTCCTAAGATTTGTTTCACCAGAAAGGAGGAATTCAAGAAGATAAATAACAAAATACATCTTTCCCATGCAACTGAAAATGATGATCCACCCAAGAAGTTAACTAATGAATAAATTGAAGATTGTGTCATGTTGATACTTGGCTCTTAAGAACATGACAAGAACTCCGATGAGAATGAAAGATGTATCTTATGTACCAAAAGAAGGAGGTTTTTACTTATCCACTCATATGTACATGATCAAATTCCATCAACCTCTCTAAGCGGGTATGTATACTATGTATCATTTATTGATGATTACTCTCGTAAGACTTGGATTTATTTATTGAAATCAAAAGATGAAGTATTTGGAAAGTTAAAGGAATTCAAAGCCTTGGTAGTAAACCTATCTGAAAGAAGAATCAAGATACTCAGGTCAGATAATGGAGGACAGTACACCTCAAATGAATTTGGAGTCTTTTGTAGAGATGTTCGGATTAAGAGGGAGCTCTCCACTCCCTATAATCCTAAAAAAAATGGTGTAGTAGAAAGAAAGAATAGAACAATTATGGAAGTAGTAAATACTATGATTTACGATCAAGATATTCCAATGAACTTATGGGTTGAAGCAGTAAGAATGAAAATATATGTCCAAAACATATTATCCCATAGTGCACTTGGATTCAAAACCCTCAAAGAAATGTTCACTGGAAAGAAACCAGAAGTAATCCATCTTGTTATAGCAAGACTTGCCTCACCATTGCTATCTTGCACAAAGGGCCTTTTTCCATTTCTCTATGCAGGCTTATCATCCCATTTTGATGAATCCAGAGATAAAAATATAAAGTTTTCCACATGCACATTCCCTAATAGCTATGCAACAAGCGTATACGCAGGGATGCTCCACTACATCCCACATACATCAGGATTTGCGCGAGAAAATACAAAATTAGTGTCGGGTTTCCATGTCATGATAGAAGATCTCTAATCCTTGGCCTTCTATATACTGGAAACATTCTGACTTGGCCCTTTAGTTGAATTTTGAAGGCTATAAGAGAAGAATTCCGAGCTATGGAAAATAAGAGAAAACATTCATCTTTGAGAGCAAAGTTACTCTAGAAAAATTACTTCATATTGAGTCTGCATCCCTTTGTTCCTCAAGTATGAACACAATGTTGAACCCCCAAGCTCTTTCCCTATTGTTGAGAGAACCTCATTGTCTCTCTCCTTCGATCTTTCCTTTGGTGGAGGAGTGAAGTGGTGGAGACCCAGTTGGAAGGAACTTGGTTTCTTGGTTTCAAACCGTGCTGACACAGAAGTATGTAATGTTGTCACTTCTATTGATCAATTATTAAGAGAAATACTCCTTTCCTGTCCTATTGGTACCGTGAAAATATATGATTATTATCCATGGGAATGTTTGTAATTTTTATTAATGGATTATGCTATCTGATGTGCTAACCCCTTTATATTATCACTATATGCTTGCTCCGCTTGTTTGTTAAAAACATCTTACAGGTATAAAAGTTTTGGGTCGAAATGCTCAATGGTGGACCATGATTGAACATTGGATCGAGGTAGGCCTCTATCTTATCTTGCACATTAGTTTATATAGAATATGATGGAATTTAGTTGATTTATGCAGTCATACCAGTCTGTTGTGGTTTACCTTTGGCCATAGAGAGTTTTTCCCTCATAACAGAAATGGCGACTCCGCTGGAGATAGATCTTCCTTATAAGGGTTGAAGTATTCTTCTTCTTGCGTTGCTCTTTTTCCTTGGTGTTTCTTGTCATATCATTGCTTGACAGAGTCTTTTCACTCCGAGTCTGAGTTTTCAGCCTTTTTCCCTTGTCTGGCCTTGTTTTAAAGCCTATATGCTCCTTTTTTCCTGAGAATTGCGTACACATGCATTCTGCCTCTCTGCAAGATGCGTATATACACACTTTTCTCCTGAACAGTCATGTATACCACTTTTCCTTACTTTTTTGCTTGGTTTAGTGACTGTTGCGTGAGATTTGATGTGTTATGAGCCTTCTTATGTCTCTGTAGTGCCTGTTGAGCTTCTCTGGGTTGACAGGAAGTCTGTTGGGAGTTGAATTTATGGGGGTAGTCTTTATCATTGTTTTTTCATTTTTGATTTGTCCTTGAACCCTAGGTTGTTTTCTTGTCTTATTGGTTTTCTACTTGAGTTATTCCGTTTATACTGTTGGACACACCTACCACACTTAGAGGGGGGGTGAATGAGTGTGGGGCTCTTTTTCCCAAAACTTCCCACTTGCACAAAAACTCATTAATTAGCATTCAACATTTATTCATTAGCCATTGTTGTCATTTATAACCAGTTATATGTGAGCACATATCAACAATATATCATTAACAAGTCATCACCACAATGAACACAAAGAACACAAGATGTATGTACAATTTTTTTTTTTATTACGGACTACAATCCTTGGGTTTTATCAGCAACAACCGAATAGAGTAAAACTATAGAAGAGCACCAGCTCTATATGCAAGACTCATCTTGCATTCTCAGCACCAACTGAGATGAGGCAACAATCCTCAATAGATATCAATCTATACCATAAACAAGAGCATCAACCATGCA
>JZKD02S2089394.1:250699-267000 GCA_000966675.3 Picea glauca | reverse complement strand
CTCAACATGCTTACCACAGGGTGGTAGAAAAGATCAATAAATGTCTTGAAGCTATAATCTATGGAATTGTGCTTCAACAAAGATGTCCACACTGTGACTGGCTACGACCTTCCATTTGTTTATGTCCAAGATCAAGAAGTTTTTTTGTTTGTGAGGTGCATGCAAATTCCACTTTTAACAAAATCATTGGAATCTTTGTTTTGAGGGAGATGAAATTTCAAAGTTTCAAAAGTTAAGACAATGAATCGTTTAATCTACATTTTTGCACTACATAAAGTAAAATTTCAATAGGAAAATCTAGTTATTACATCTTGAGGTAACATTCTCCTATGAAAAACGATTGTAAGATTGAGTAGTGAAAAGAATCCACACTAGATTGTTGAGCGAACCATTAGATCATTGTGGTAGTGCAAC
This sequence comes from Picea glauca, assembly GCA_000966675.3. Classification (NCBI taxonomy): domain Eukaryota; kingdom Viridiplantae; phylum Streptophyta; class Pinopsida; order Pinales; family Pinaceae; genus Picea; species Picea glauca. The sequence continues at coordinate 266,586 of JZKD02S2089394.1, read as the reverse complement.
TATATCTTAGAATTCCTCTTATTATATACACGGTTTAGAGGTGGTCTCTTACACTTCCTCGAATTGGAAAATTAATGTGATTACTGTAGAATTACTCTGAAGTGAGAAGCAATGACAAACCCTCTTAGTCGAGATCACATGAAGCTTGTGTCAATGTGTTGATGTTTGAGGAAACAATGTGAGATATTCTCCCCAAAGGCTCTTGTGTGGACTAGTAGGGGGAATGTGGACTTCGTACCAACGTGCCTCAGACAATTAGATGAAGGAACCAATACATTGGTTTCATGAGGAAACCTCGATATGTCTTGGGAGACATTGGCTCCATGAGGGAACATCGATGTGTCCTAGAGAAGACATTGGTTCCATGAGGGAACCTCGATATGTCTTAGACATGTGTTCCAAGAGGGAACCACGAGATGTCTAGTATGGACAAAATTCATGAGTAAAGCCCGAGGTTGGACACGGTGTCCAATATACATTCATGTACCCAAGGAGAAAAGGATAAAGCTAGAGCCTTTAGGTAGAAAGGGTACATTTGTGGGGTACAATGAGTCTTTGAATACATATCGGATCTACATCCCTGGTCATATACACACAGCTGACAAGAGTATCAAGAAGCACAAAGAGATATTTTTTGCTAGAGGATTCTCTCAAGTGGAGGGAATAGATTATGAGGATACATTTGCTCTCGTTGCTCGAGACACTTTTATCCGGATGATTATTTCCCTTGCAACGACCATGGGTTGGAAACTACATCAGATGGATGTAAAGACAACCTTTCTCAATGGAGAAATTAAGGAAGAAGTATACATCAAGAAGCCAGATGGTTTCGTGATACATGAGAAGGAGACTCATGTGTGCAAGTTGAAGATGGCCTTGTATGGAATCAAGAAACCATCGCGAGCTTGGTATGCAAGGATTGATGGACACCTGATGATTTTTGGGCTTCAACAAAAGTGTTTTCAATCCGAGCCTGTACTACAATATTGTTAATGGTGAGTCCCTGATTTTTGTCCTCTGCGTTGATGATTTATTCTTCACTGATACAGAGAGAAAGTACGCATTGGCCTTTAAGTTTGAGATGAAGGACCTTGGTATGATCCACTACTTATCGGGACTAGAGGTGTGGCGGAGAACTAATGAGATCTTCTTGAGTCAGGGGAAGTACACAGTTGAGATATTCAAGAATTTTGAGATACTGAACTTGAAGCCCATGGCTACACCAATGATGAAAAATATGAAGAAACTAAGTGTGTCTTCTTATGATTATGACGAAATTGATTTGAATATGTATAAATAGTTAATTGGATAATTGATGTATCTGGTTAACACCAGACCAAATATTTGCTATGAAATGAGTGCACTTAGCCAGTTTATAAGTCAGTTGAGATAGACACACTAGATTTTTGTGAAGCATGTGTTCAGATATGTGTGATGCACAATTGGAAATGGTCTAAGATATACTTCCAGTTTGATATGATATGGAAGGAATATATTGACTTTGATTGGGCAGGGAGAGCAATGGAAAGAAATAGCACCTTTAGATGTTTCTTTTCTTTGGGATCTTCCATGGTTTCCTGGTGTAGCAAGAAACAAACTTCTATGGCTTTGAGCACAACAGAAGTAGAATACATTGCATTAAGTATGATAGTCCATGAAGTAGTGTGGCTTCCTAAGCTCCTTGCATATTTATCCGAACATGTGCTGGATTCCACCATTATTCATTATGGTAACCAAAGTTGTGTGAAGATATTTGATAATCCACTGTTTCATGAAAAATCAAACCACATTGAGATCACGTAACATTACATCCGAGACATGGTGCAGAGATGTCAGAAAATTGGCTTAGGTTGATGGATTGTTGGTTTTCATTGATGTCAACCATTGGAGAGTGATATTTCATATTGATGTCAACCCTTAGTGATTGATGTCAACTGTTGGAGAAATTCTAGTAGCAAATTACAGTAGCACAAAGGTTTGGGTAATGGAACCAAGGTTGTTTCATGTATAATGGTATGAGTTTTAATATATTTGAAGGTAATACTATTATATATGGATATTACATGTCATTCCATTTTTTATGGTATGTGGAACATCACATAAATCCTCACGGTTAGAGAGTTATGGCCATGAGAAGTTGGAGAACCCAGGTTTGGGTAATGGAACGAAGTTTGTTTGAGCGATAATGGTATGAGTTTTGATATATATGCAGGTAAAACTATTCTATATGGATATTACATGTCATGCAATCTCGGGTGGTATGTGGAACATCACATAACTCCTCACGGTTTGGGAGTTATCGCCTTACAAAGTTGGGGGACCCTCATATGTCATCTAGAAGCCCGAAAAGGTCAAAGTAGTCAAAGTGGTTTGAGAGATTTTAGAAGGTAAATAATAAAGTGAAGTGAAAAAGTCAAGGAGGAATATATAAATGATAAATTAATGGAGAACTTTCTATTTATGGAAAGTGGTTAACCCTAAGATGAGGAAAATGGGTTAAGTAACCTAGAAGTGGGTTACGTAACCTAAAAATGGGTTAATTGACCTAGAAGTGGGTTAAAGTGACCTAGAAGATGATTCTAAGGAAGCTACTTGGAGATTATAAATAAGAGGCAAGGCTCTCTCATTTTACATCACACTTGAGCATATTGAATATCTATAGGTGATTGAGGTAAACAAAGAATATCTAAGCCAAATTTCAGAGGGAAGGTGAAGAAAAGAAGGTTGGAATTCAAGGGAGGATAAATTCTTTTGATGATTCTTTCTAAGGTATGTTATTTACATGTCATATCACCATTTTTGCAATAATGTTGTTTCTAGAATTATTTAGACCGTGAAATTGATATTCCATTGATGAAGCATATCCAAGTATATGTGGTAAAAAATTCATCTTGTGGGTCGTTGTATTTTTGAAGTTACACTCTGTGGAAAATAGGGTTTGTGGCTAGTCCTGAAACTAGTCTAAAACAGGTGTTTCCAGTAAAAACATCATAACGTATTCATAACAGATCCAAATTCAGTAAGACAAAATTTGTTGGTTATAGTATGTCGTGTAATAGTTTAAGATCTAATCAACAAATATTCAATCTGGGGAATGCTCTACAAGGTCGCTCTCTAGAATAGGCCAAAATTCAGTAAGGTATGCCATTTTTGCTAACTCCTTTTCTGAGAGGTTACAAGTAGTGACACCTGGAGTAATTGCACAAAACACACTGAAGAACATTACATACCATTTTTGGATATTTATTCATTATAGATACATAGTTGTGATTATTTCAAGTTAGGGTTGTTGACAAATCCCAAACTAGTCATGTGATACTAAAGAAAAGGTTGATGAAAATGATAGTGTCTTGTTGTGAAAGTTAAGGAAGGTTTGCAGGTATGTGATCACATACAGTAGGTCTATTAGAGAGTTACAAATCATATTTGGATGATGAAATTGATGAGGGCTTTTGGTTGAGGTACATGTTAGGTACATGGTTGAGACAAGTACTTGATGAGTTGGCACATACATGAGGTGTATAGTTGATGATGTTTGCACATTTTGATGAGTCATATTGTTGGAAATATTGTCATTGATGGCAAAGGCTGAGGCAAAGGAAGAAGAAGATTTTTCATGTAAGAAAATCAGTGTATGGTTGAGTTTTGGATGGGCACGTATGATTGTTGAAGAGGGTCGCCGACAGCCGTCAGATATGCAGAAGTTGTGAGGGAGATAAACCATCGGGAATCGGAGTTTCGCAAGTCCCATGAACAATTGCATCACACATTGTGAAATCATGATATGAAATTTCCCGATAAGGCAGATAGCGTGTGGGCCACTCTGGAGGACAGGTGGCAGGTGGAGAAAGGCTTCATCGGAGAATCGAGAATCGGAGTTTCGCGAGTCCCATGAACAAGTGCATCAGAAATCGTGAAATCGCGATATGCGATTTCCCGATAAAGCAGATAGCGTGTGGGCCACCCTGGAGGACAGGTGGCAGGTCAAAGGCCCATCAGAGGAACAGCGTATCGGGAATCGGCAAATTGGTATTCCCGTGAACGAAGGATCGGGGAAATCCCTAAAGGAAACCCCGACGTGGAATCTGAGCCATCCGTATGAAGAAGGACACGTGTCATGCGATCATGCATATCAAAGATCCGAGACACCAGGCATCGGGACTTGCAGGTATCAAAACCCATGAAAGATCAAGAGCCGTCCATCTAGAAGGACGTGTGGAAAAGGATCGAGTGTCGTCGACACTTTTTCCATCGGGAAATCGGAGATCCTGGGGACAAGGGATTTGTGCATTGTGAAATTGCGATCAGTGAAACCCCGATCAGTGGGGAACAACTTCCAGCACAACAGAGAAGGAGGACATCGACGTAGTGGAGAATAGCTGTCAAGATAAAGGAGTGTCAGGATTTGGACGATCGGGAATTACATGGGTGTATGCATTGAGGCATCACAAACCCCATAGTCTCGACGGGGTAAGGTTGTGGTCACGGTGTGACGGTCACGTTGACCGGGAGCTAAGCTCAGGAGGGATAGCATATGGAATGACGAAACCTGATTCAAAAAGGCGTGCATAGGTTTAATTCAAATTTCAAAAAAAAGGGGCCCGATTTCCCCCGAGCAATAAATATGGGACCTGATGAGCGTTGAACGGGTCATGGACCCATGGTCTTAAGAAGGAGTCGATGCCATTTCTACTGGGGCGAGAAAAAGGAAAAGTGGTTGAGGTCATTTGTGGAGACCAAATGGAAGGTTTGAGAATGGAGGAACCTCATTGTGGCAGTCGGGTGGCAGATCTACATTGACAAAGAGTTCTCGGCTGTGGGTGTAGCAACCATGAGAGTGAAGGCATCATCTCCAAGTTTATCATCTTGTTTAATGTGTGTTTAGGAGGCTTTAGCAGCTGCCTGGCAGTCTGTAGATCTATGTTTTCTCTAAAGATAATTTCAGTTATTATCATAGCCACTAGAAAAGAGTGTAGTTGAGACTGCCTGATCTAGTGTGAAAATTAATGAAACGCGGTCAGCAGTGAGTCTGAGGGTTAAACCCTTCAGTAGAAGCATCCTACCAGTAGAAACTGGTGCTATCTTCAGGGGGTGGAAGCTCCCTTCCAGGAAAGGCTGGTAAACGAGAGAAGGTTGCAGCCTTCAGCAGGTAGAAGCCTGCATACTAGTATGAGTCTGCACTAGTACAATGTTGTAAAGCGTTTTCTTAATAATAATTATTGAAGAAAGAGACAACGACAACGGTGGTTTTTCTCCCGATTTGGGTTTCCACCTTAAATCCTAGTGTTCATGTGTCTTATTCATGTGTGTTGGTTTATTTTGTTATTACTGCACTGAATTATTGCTTAATAGACATCCGATGAATGAAGAAATTCATAATAAGATCTCTGGATGCACTCTTGCTTTCGTAAGAATATACAACAACTGGTCTTTACAAAGTAGCCTAAGGTTTTCAGTGAAAGAAAAGAGAAAATCAATTGATAGCTCAAAATACTAATTCACCCCCCCCCTCTCAGTATTTCTCAACAAGTTGATGAGAAATTGATACATAATTGGTACATACTTGGCACATGGTTGGAGGAACTTGTTAATAGTATTGTTGACACATGGTTTATGGATGATGTAACATACTTGTATAGGTATATTATTAGAAACACATATTGATCCTGGTGATGATTAGGAGTTGTTGTGTTATGCTTGGTTGACGCACATCTTTGAGATTTGTCTTGGTGATTGATCATTGTGAGTAGATCTAATTTGGTTGATAAGATTGATGAGACAGGTTGTTGTGATAAGTTGTTTGGATAGGTTGTTGTGACATGTTATTTGCACAAGTTTGGTTCATGGTTGATGCCCTTGTTCATGGTACAACTTGATGTATAGGTTGGTGCATGGTTGATGCACTTGTTTATGGTACATGTTGATTATAGGTTGGTTGAGGTATAGGTTGGTGCATGGTTGATGCACTTGTTTATGGTACAGGTTGATTACAAGTTGGTTGGTACATGTTGGTGCATGGTTGATGCACTTGTTTATGGTACAGGTTGATTACAATTTGAGGTATAGGTTGATGCATGGTTCAAGTTATTGGTACAGGTTGTTTGGTACAGGTTGATTAGTATAGGTTTACAATAGTATATCTCACAGTGATAGTGTGACAGTGATTCCATCATTCTACTTCTACTTCAGTGCGGTTGGATGGGGCAAGGATAAGTGGCTGTAGCCACCTTCCGGTTGTAGCTAGAGAACATAGGGGGATGTAGCCTCCTTCTAGTTGTAGCCAGAGAATTGGGGAGTTGGAGCTTCCCTCAAGTTGTAGCTTGATAAATTAGGGGATTGGAGCCTCCTTCCAGTTGCAGCTGGAAAACAAAGGAAGTTTGTGCTTCTAATGAATGTAATTCTTCAAGACATTTAAGAAAAAACATTCCATGGTTTTCTCCTACTTTTGGTTTCCATATAAAACACTAGTGTACTGTGTATGATTGTTTATTTGTTAATTTCTTATTTACTCTGCAGTTATTGGATGATAATGCTACATTGATATAACACTTGGATTATATGGTTAAAAAAGACTAAATTTCTATATTACTGATTCACCCCCCCCCCTCTCGGTAATCCAACAATTGGTATCAGAGTCGGTTCCTTCAGGAAACGGTTTAACCACTGGAAGGAGATCATGGATTATTCTAAGAATGGAGTACAAATGTTTAATGGTCAGAATGGTTTTAAGTATGAGATGTGGAGCAGAAGGACGAAAGTATTTTTACAGGCATAGGGACATTAGTTTTGGCTATTAGTTGTTACAGGATACGATAGTTCAAAAAGGGAAAAGACTACATCCAAGAAGGAATTGAAGAAGAATTAAAAAATAGCAATCGATTTCATGTGGGAAGGATTACCTAATCCGGTAAGAGAAAAGGTTGGTAAATGTTCATCAGCCAAAGAATTTTGGGATAAGTTACATGACATATATTCTTCACCCATCGCAAATTCATAAAATGCCAAAGAAGATGAAAATACAAAACAAGAAGAAACATGTTCATCATTTCGGACAGATTCAGAAGAGGAAGAGTATGAAGAAGAAAAAGTTGATTACAGAGAAAAATTGATCAGTGAAATTAAATATCTAAGGAAAGAAAGAGAAGAAAACAATTCATCCAAGAAAGATTTGATAAAGAAAAAGGAAAGTGTTCAAGGTTCCGAAAAGGATCAGTGGGTCATCAATAATTCAAGAGCTCAACTAGAAGAGTCCAAAAGAATTGAAGAAACTCTAGAATATCAAAAGAAATGTTTAGAAGCCAATGTAGCAGCACAAAAGGAAGAAGAAGAAAAGAGAGAAAAGATAATGATGGATCATATGAAGGAAAGAACCAATGACTTAAACCAACCTGAGGAAGAGTTTGGTAAAGAAGAGAGAAGACTGGAAGAAGAAATAATTACATTGAAAATCCAACTTGAAGAAGCAAAGAGAACATAAGAGGTCATGAAGTCTCAGATAATGAAGAAAGAAGAAGAGGTTGAGAATCTTGAAGAAGAAGTTGTCACACTAAGAATCAAAATTGTCAACATCAACAAGAACGTTGAAGAGACAGAAACATCCACATCAGTTGTAGAGAATGAAGAGAAGCACTCTACATTACTAGAAAAGAAGAATGAAGAAAATAGAAAGAGTTATGAAAAAGTAATCAAAAGAAGGAATCATGGTCAACCAGATTCTAAGAAAATTGTTGAAGATACACCTTCAAGACGACCATCCATGTTCAAGCCACAAATAAGCTTCAATCATGATCATGATCAGTCAAGGAAAAAATTCAGAAGAACTACGCCACACAGAAGATCATTCACTCTGAGGTATGCAAATTTGTTTTATGGTCATTGTTTTTATTGTATTAAATTTGGACATAGGGTTGTAGATTGCAGGGATTATAAAAAAAATGTTCAAGCAAGAAGTGTCTATGTGGTCACATGTAACATTGAGTGTTACAAATGTCATAACTATGGACACATAGTCAGTGATTATAGAATTATGATAGATACTTCCATGAAAGAGAATATTGATATCATATATAAGAAAGTATGGATAAGAAAATGGGAAGAGCATGTGAACAAAGAACAAGTACCAAGGATCTCAAGATTGACAATAAAATGAGATGAATAAAATTCTATAGAGAAAAATAAAGATGTCAGATACAGAAAGGTTTGGAAAATAACTGAAAGAAAGGAAGGACAAGTAAATAAGGAACATGTTCAAGATATTGTACATTCAGGAATTGCAGTGAAAGATGAATCCATAGATAGAAAGAAAGAAGTCATAGCTCAGAGAGATAATGAATCTACCAATGAAGTTGATGATGAATATACCAATGAAGATGATGATGAATACACATCAGAGAAGGAATTGTTTTGAGCCATCCGGCTTAGAGACTCCCAGGTAATATAAATATTAGATAGGGGGAGTCTATGCGATAGTTGTGATAGACCAAAGAACCATCCTTCGATAATCTTGTAGAGTTTGAGAAGACATATTCAGAGCAGTCAGTTAGCAAAAGTACAATTTGATGGATTAATCAAGACTTCATGATAGTATAGTGATAAATGGGTCAACATTATGGATAATTGTGCAAGTAGATTCTTGGATAGTATGGATGAGAGAATGGATTCATAGATTGGTTCAAAAAGTGTTTCAGAGACAAAGGAACATTATCATAATGGATGATAATTACATAGAAAATGGCTCAAACAATTCTAATGGATTCAAAATTAACATATATTTTTTGGACACATGAAGTGCATACAACGGTTCACATTCAAAATAGAGTAATGCTCATAAACAACAATAACAAAACTCCCTACGAACTATGGAAAGGAAGCACAGACAACAACCTCTACATTAAGATACGTCAAAGAAACGAAGGAATTTTTATTTCTCAAACCAGGTATATCAGAGAAATGCTAAAGAGGTTTGGAATGGAATATTGCAAACTAGTTATCACTCCCATGCAAACAAGTTGCAAGTTAAGCAAAGATGATGATTCAAATTCTATAGGTCAGAGCTAATACAGGTCAATGATTAGAAGCCTACTATATGTGACAACATCCTGACCAGATATAATGCAGGCAGTTGGACAGGTGGTATGATTTCAAGAAACACCAAAGGAATCACATGTATTAGCAGTGAAGATAATTTTCAAATATCTCAAAGGAACAAAATAGTTTGGATTATGGTATCCAAAAGGAAAGGATATATCTCTTATTGCCTACACAGATGTAGATTGGGTAGGTTGTATTGATGACCGACGAAGCAACAATGGAGTAGCATTCTACTTTGGTGACTGTTTAGTATCATGGCTAAGAAAGAAACAATCATCAATATCTCTATCTACAACCGAGGCAGATTATATTGCAACAACAACATGTTGTACACAGGTTCTTTGGATGAAACAAACTTTGACAGATATACAAGTTGAGTATGATGAGCCCATTCCAATCTATTGTGGTAATACAAGTGCCATTAGTATATCGAAGAACCCAATGATGCACTCCAAGACGAAGCACATTCCAATCAAGTATCACTTTCTATGAGAACAAGTTGCAGAAAAGAACATCAAAGTTGAGTATGTGGGCACAAAAAAACAAGTGGAAGAAATATTTACAAAACCAATTCCACGGGAAGCCTTTGATTATCTTCGCCAAAGACTCATAGTTATTTCTACTCCAAAATAAATGCTTTTGAATTCTTGTCATATATGCCTTAGATGTACATGAGGAAGCACCATAAATAGGACAAATGGGGAGAGATTTATTAGATGCAAAGGTAAATGCTTTGAGAGAGAGCATAGAGGCATGTTTCCAAGGGGAGCGATTATAACAAGGAAAGAATGAGAGATATGACTTCAGAGTGATACCCTTTGTCTAAGGGGGAGATATTATTCATATGAAGGGAGAGAGAGTAATTAGAGGCTTATAAACACAAAGAAAAATCAAACGCACACGAACAAAGGGAGCAACCCCAAGGAGAGTTTACTTAGGGCGAGCAGCCCCAAAGGGAGATAACCTTTTCCATTGATGTCAAAGGGGGAGAGATAGAAACATTGATGAGGAGTGTAAGAATGAATTTTATCATGACTAAGTGTTGCCATCAATGTTAGTGTTGACATCAATGCCAAAGGGGGAGATTATCAAAAAGTTGGCTTAGGTTGATAGATAGTTGGTATGGATTGTTGGTTTTTATTGATGTCAACCATTGGAGAGTGATATTGTATATTGATGTCAACCCTTGGAAAAATTTTGGTAGAAAATTCTGGTAGCACAAAGGTTTGGTTAATGGACCCAAGGTTTTTTCATGTATAATGGTATGAGTTTTAATATAATTGAAGGTAATACTATTATATATAAATAGTACATTTCATTCAATTTCCGGTGGTATGTGGAACGTCACATAAATCCTCACGGTTAGAGATTTATGGCCATGAGAAGTTGGAGAACCCAGGTTTGGGTAATGGACCCAAGTTTGTATGATGGATAATGCTATGCGTTTTGATATATTTGTAGGTAAGTATGTTTTATATGGATAGTACATGTCATTCCATTTCTGGTGGTATTTGGAACGTCACATAACTCCTCATGGTTTGAGAGTTATGGCCTTACGAAGTTGGAGGACCCTCATATGTTATCTAGAAGCCCCAAAAGGTCAAAGTAGTCAAAGTGGTTTAAGAGATTTTAGAAGGTAAATAATAAAGTGAAGTGAAAAAGTCAAGGAGGAATATTTAAATGATAAAGGAATGGAGAAATTTCTATTTATGGAAAGTGGTTAACCCTAAGAAGAGGAAAATGGGTTAAGTAACCTAGAAATGGGTTAAGTGACCTAGAAGTGGGTTAAGAAACCTAGAAATGGTTTAAGTGACCTAGAAGTCGGTTAAGTAACCTAGAAACGGGTTAAGTGACCTAGAAGTGCATTAAAGTGACCTAGAAGATGCTTCTAAGGAAGCTACTTGGAGAGTATAAATAAGAGGCAAGGCTCTCTCATTTTACATCACACTTGAGCATATTGAATATCTATAAGTGACTAAGGTAACAAAAGGATATATAAGCTGAATTTTAGAGGGAAGGTGAAGAAAAGAAGACCGGAATTCAAGGGAGCATAAATTTTTTTGAAGATGTTTTCTAAGGTATGTTATTTACAACTCATCTCACCATTTTCGTAATAATATTTATATAGAATTATTCATACCGTGAAATTGATATGCCATTGAGGAAACATATCCAGGTATCTGTGGTAAAAAATCATCTTGTGGGTCATTGTATTTTTGGAGTTACATGCCGTGGAAAATAGGGTTTGCGGCTAGTCTTGAAACTAGTCTAAAACAGGTGTTTCAGGTAAAAACGTCATAAATTATTCATAACATATCCAAATTTAGTAAGACCAAATGTGTTGGTTATAGTACAGTCTATAGTATTCTTTGTAACAGTTTTAGATCTATTCAACAAATATTCCATGTGGGGGTCACTCTACAAGGTCTCTCTATAGAATAAGCTAGAATTCAGCAAGATATGCCATTTTTGCTATAACTCCTTTTCTGAGAGGTTAAAAGTAGTGACACCTGGGGGAATTTCATAGAACACACTGAAGAGCATTGTGTATCACTTTCAGATATTTATTCATTACATATACAGAGTTATGATTATTTCAAGTTAGGGTTGTTGACTAATCCCAAACTAGTCGTGTGAGACTAAAGAAAAAGTTGATGAAAATGCTAGTCTCTTGTTGTGAAAGTTAAGGAAGGTTTGTAGGTATGTGATCATATACACCAAGTCTATTACAAAGTTACGAATCATATTTAGATGATGAAATTGATGAGGGTGTTTGGTTGAGGTACATCTTGGGTACATGGTTGAGACAAGTTGTTGATGAGTTGTCACATACATGAGGTGTATAGTTGATGATGTTGGTACATCTTGATGAGTCATAGTTGATGAGTAGTTGATACATGATTGGTAGATACTTGGTACATGGTTGGAGACACTTTTTAATAGTATTGTTGACACATGGTTTATGGATGATGTAGCATACTTGTATTGGTATATTATTAGAACCACATATTGATCTTGGTGATGATTATGAGTTGTTGTGTTATGCTTGGTTGATGCACATATTTGAGAGTTGTCTTGGTGATGGATCTTGGTGAGTAGATCTAAGTTGGTTGATAATATTGATGAGATAGGTTGTTGTGATAGGTTGTTTGGATAGGTTGTTGTGACATGTTATTTGTACAGGTTTGGTGCATGGTTGATACACTTGTTCATGGTACATGTTGAGGTACATGTTGGGCCATGGTTGATGAACTTGTTTATGGTACAGGTTGATTATAGGTTGGTGCGTAGTTGATGCACTTGTTTATGGTACATGTTGATTACAGGTTGGTTGCTATAGGTTGGTGCATGCTTTATGCACTTGTTTATGGTACAGATTGATTATAGGTTGAGGTATAGGTTGATGCATGGTTGATGCATGGTTCAGGTTATTGGTACAGGTTGTTTGGTACAAGTTGATTGGTATAGGTTTACAATAGTATATCTCACAATGATAGTGTAACAATTGCTCCATCATTCTACTTCTACTTCAGGGAGGTTGGATGGGGCAAGAATAGGTGGTTGTAGCCACCTTCCAGTTGTAGCTGAAGAACATAGGGGGTTGTAGCCTCCTTCTAGTTGTAGCTAGATAATTGGGGAGTTGGAGCTTCCCTCAGGTTGTATCATGAGAAACTAGGGAGTTGGAGCCTCCTTCCAATTGCAGTTGGAAAACAAAGGAAGTTGGTGCTTCCAATTAATGTAATTCTTCAAAACATATAAGAAAAGACATTATGTGGTTTTCTCCCGCTTTGGGTTTCCACATAAAAAATTGGTGTACTTTGTGTGTGTATGATTGTTCATTTGTTCATTGTTTATTTACTCTACATTTATTGGATGATAATTCTACATTGATATAACAGTTGGATTATATGGTTAAAAAGGATTAAATTGCTATATTATTTATTCACCCCCCCCCTCTTAGTAATCCAACAAGAGGAAGGAAGTATCGGTGCAGTACCTTCGTACATATGAGCAAGATGCTTATGTTCTTACCAAACCAAGACGAAGTTCAAGTACTTCCGTGACAGACTTGGTGTGGCAGAGAATGTTCCCTCATTGAGAGGGAGTGTTGATGTTTGTAGCTTCCTGAGATATTCTCCAGATCATACTCCTCTGTGACTGAGTTGAGTTGATCTATGATGACACTTATCTGAGAAGGGATATGTGTGATTGGGATTATAACCCAATGTCCCATGTGGAGAGAACATGAGCACATGTCGAGTTGAACCTTAACATCATACACTATGGGAGTTGACCCTAATGTTTCTAAAGGGTGTAGCCTCTAGAAGTCCACATGGAGTGCCATGTGTGACAAACTTTCTCTAGATCGTACTCCTCTATGAATTGAGTTGAGTTGATATGTGAGGACACTTATTTGAGAAGGGATAAGTGGAACACTTATTCGAGAAGGAATAATTGCATTTGGGCTTATAGCCCATCGTCCCATGTGGAGAGAACATGAGGACGCGTCAAGGGATTTGACCCTTGATGTCTCACACCATGGGGAGTTGACCCTAAGTGTTCCTATAGGGAGTAGCCTCTATAAGTCCACATGGGAGTGCCATGTGTGATAAATATTTTTCTATTATGGTGGTTTTGGACCATTGGTGGAGACTGTGTGTCTCTAGACAATAGTTGTGTATTACTATGGAAAGATACCTCCCTAGCTAAGAGAGAGTGTTGATGTTTCAACATCGAGCAAAACTTCTCCTAGATTGGGCTACAGACCAAGGGAGATAGGATACATTTATCATAAAGGTGAACCTGAGGTAAATGGGCCCAGTGGTAGTCCTTCCTTGATCATGACAAGGAACAATATGGACTCGAGGTGCGTGAAGTGCTTTCCACGTGTCATTTAGCATTAGGATGACATTCACTCATAAGTGTGTACCTGTAGTAAAAGATCCTGGTGTGGTATTTGTGTTGGCCCCCGGTTTTGACCATGCTCTTTGCCTATATTATATACCACAGGCCTCCATTTATATGCCAGTACCACCCTTTTGACCTCATTTTGACTTAATCAACATCTCCTTACCATTCAAAGGGGTCACCTAAGGTATCTTTGAATTTCAAGCTATTTTTATGCACTTTAATGCTTTAAATTGGTATTGGAATTAACATCGTTTGGGTTAGGTACCACTTCTATTCTTGGAACAGGATGCCGGTACCAGGTACCAACTTGCACCGTGGAGGTACCAATGGAGTCGTTCGAGATCTATGTGTTATGGTTCGAATGGGGGATAGAAAGATTCACAGGCCAGCTGGAGTCATCGCCACAGAGTGCTCGAGGACACAATGATAAACTTGGATCGATTATTCTTCATCATTCACACTTCATGACACTACGTGTCACAAAGATGTGAAATACGTTTCTAACTTGATTCCACGACTATTCTCGGATCAGGGATCCGTTTGTTTTCTGCATCTTTGCTTTCGACTGTTATGAACAATAAGACTTCTATAAAAACCCGGGATCACTCCTGAGAACGGGTTACTACTGTTGCTATTGCTATCGTTATTGTTGTTGGATTATGTGATGCCGTGAACTTATGTTTTGAATACAGATTGTTGTGCGTTATGATCTTCGACTGATATACGATTTAAAGCATTATCTTTTGAGTTAATGGATCATACAATGTTTGCATAGAATGTTTTAGTCGGCTCTGGTCATTACTAACAGCGTTGTGCCGTTTGGTTGGTCCCGCCAAACCGGTGCAAGCCGTTGTTTCCTTTTGCAATAGATTTAGTTTTATACTGTTATAGACTTAGTTCACTTTAATGCTTTAGAACTTGCATACAAAGTAGCTTAACGCTCATAGATTAGTTGTTTTAGCATGTTGGCATTTGTTTATCTGAATGGTATATCTGTAGCTCATAAGCGTGACATCGATTTGGATGTTTCAGAATCGTGTTGATTTATTCCTCACTTGAATCATTCCAGAATACTGTTATCTTTGACGTTGCTGAGTGTTAAACGCATAACTGATGCCTGTAGGGTTTAGAATATGCATGTGGTTATTTATTTTTCATTTTCAATTCGAACACAACTCAGAATTAGCATGCATTTTGCTTTGTTAGACATTAGTTACCTTGCCTGGTTAGAATAGTTAGATTACAGTTAGAACAAAAGGAGCTCCTGGTACCAGTTAGTATCACAATACTCTGTTTTCATGTAGACAGAATAGACTGATTTTTGCTGGTCATAATGAATGCATTTTCGACAATACTCTGTGTTTCCTAACTTAAACGGAAACGATGATGGTAGATGATTGGGCATAGAGATAAAATAATCTTGTGGAACCACTCTCTTTGAATAGAAACAACAGTACCAACATTTGAGCACAAGACTGTTTTTCTGCTTATGACTTAATAGAAAATGCTCAGTTTCAAGATAGTCATTAAAATTCAAGTTTTCAGAATAGGTGTGTGTTTTCTCCTTAGGATATCATTCAGATAGAAACTAGACGCTTGCCTGAACATACTATGTATCAACTCGAAGTTTACCAACCCTGGTTTGACAATTTAGTGTTTCAGGTCACTTAAAAGCTTCAATTTAGCAGCCTGACATTTTTGGCGCCGTTGTCGGGGAGCTGTTTAAAAGGTAAGAAGTTAGTTGTTTTGGTTAGTTTTACAATGGACTTATCTTGGTTTGGTGTGTTAGCAGGTTGATAGTAAGAGCAGCTGTGGAAACAAAAAGGGTGAAAACCGACATATCAGTTATCACAGGTACTCTGAAACTCAATCTTAGTTTCTTTTCT
>JZKD02S2089394.1:225078-237560 GCA_000966675.3 Picea glauca | reverse complement strand
ATGGAACCATAACTTAATTAAGGATGGATAATTATACGAAAAATCTTAATTTCAAAAAAATAAATGGTGTACAACATTTTTAACATTGGATGAAGCATGGAAATATGATTAAAAACACGATTGAATATTGGTGACTATGTTCTTGTTTTTCATGCCAATATTGAATGTAAAAAACTTCCTATACTCCCTGTTGTTCCTGAGTTTATACTTTAAGGATTTAAAGTATACCGTCGAGGCATCCAAGATAATTAAAGGGTAAAAAGACTAGTTTAATGGAGAGCGAGATCACAGTTGGTTCCTTAACTGTCTCTGCCTAGCTTCCCATTGTTCTTGGATGTTAATATCCCTTTCAATGGTAGCCCATGAATGTTCAAGTTCTACCTATGTATTTGTTGTTTGTAAGATAGTATTGAATAGATTTAGCGCAATACTCATCTGATCTGATAGACCGGGTTCTATATTAGGTTGTCTGGTAACTTGAACAGTCATGAAAGCTGAGGGTTTCTTTTTTGTAAATCAAAAATATTTTCAAGGGTCGCAAATTTCTGGTTTGAATTAATAAAAATAGAACTTCCAAGTAATGAATCAATAGTATAATAGAAATAAATGCCACTTCTGGTATCTAAGTCAATTTTAATGAATAAGATGCACGAAATGAGGAAAAAAAAAGGAAATATATAGTAGCATGACAAAAAATGAGGCATCAATTTAAGAGGAATCTCATTTTAAGTTAATACAAGAAACATGGATGATAACTTTGCAGAAGCATACAATTTCAGAGTCCTAAAATGATCATAGGTCTTATATCCGCTGAAAACTGATATAGAGGAAAAAATGCAAACGATTAGATAATTTTACTGTTCAATCACTATAATAGAAATTACCACATGAAACACTTCAAACGAAAGTATGAAATAAAAATAGAATGACAGAGAAACACATAACTCATGCTTGACCAGATCTGGAATCTTCAATCTATATTGTATTAATTCAGGCAAAACAAAGTTTTCTCTTTACAATCCCTCCAGAAAAAAGCCATTTCTTTGTCTTGAAAAATTACATTTATACAAAACCACCAATCTTAAGATGGTTGGTAATTTCCTAATTCCTAGTGACTAACTATTTGTTAAAAAATAGATACGAAACCATTTGCATGATCTTCTCCATTTTTCCATTTCCTTCAAAGTAAATATCTTCCAAATAAGACATTTAGTTTGTTGATGACTCTCCTTTTTCTGATTCAATACATTTAATGCATCTCTCTAAGAACTGTGTAAAATTTATGGTGGGTTCTGGAAGGTCTCTTGACTCGAACAGATAAACCTTTCTCTGAATCTTGGAAATACGGTCATCAACTCCTTTATCTGCAAACTTTATTGACTTTAGTTTTAAGTTAGGCTCAACTAACAACCTGTCTATTAGGGTGACATCCATTTTTCTTAGTTGTGAAATTTCCATTTGGATTTCACTCAAATTTTCCCTAAAATTTGATTGATGTCTTACAATATTGATCTGTCCCAAAAGTCTTGTACAATTGCCTTTTCCAATATTTAATGACCCTTTGTCTAAAAGATCAAAAACTTCTTCACAATCATCTCTGATTTCTTTGACTATTCTTTTGCTTTCAGTTATGTTGGTTTCCCATAGCTTGAGTATGATGTCGCCTCTGATTTTCTATGTGGTTGTTAGTTTCCTAGTTTTGGATACCTCTTCACTTGTTGAATATATAATTGCCTTTTGGAGAGTAATCCTCACTGCTTTGGCTTCTTTTTCCCTCAGGATAATATTATGAAAGGCATTAACTACTTCTTGAAAGTAATTCTGAACAATTTCTGTCTTGGAGATCAATTTCTGTTGTTCAATTTCTATTTTTGAATACACTTCTAGTGACTGGGCCTGGAAAGATTTTAGGTCTATAATATGATCTTCCATCGATATTAATCTAGCCTGCAACTATTCTGTGTGCTCCTTTTGCTGAGTAATCTGTAGCTGACTTGTTTATATTTCCTGGCTCATTTCGTCCAAACTCGTTTTGAGCAATTGAACCTCTAACCTTTCAACAGTCCTTGTCTGCTCCAAGCTTTTACTCATTTTTTCTCTAATGCTTTCCTCAACATTCTTTAATTGCTCTTGTAATTGTGCTATGATTTTATCACTCTTCTTTATCCTGTTTCTCATTTTTCCCATGGTAACAAAGTTTTTTGTTGCCATGGCTCCCATGGAACCTGCTATCTCTATAGCAAAATCCTCTTCCTCCAAATTTTGTCCGTCTATCAAGACTTTATGTTTTGTAACCATATTCCCCTCCTTATGCTTCTCCTGTTTTAGGACGACCTTCCCTTTTCTACTGAAAAAATAATCGGAAGGAGGAATCTCATCTATGGGAATGTAGGTAAGGTCATCAATAAATAGAGCTCCTATCTGCAGGAGTCCAAAAGTGGACTGTAAGGTAGTTCAGGAAGCTATGGGACTCCCTATCTCTGTAGATCCTTTCCCTCCTGTTGCCTTAGGTGTGTTGACATCAACACCTGGTGATGAAGGTGGAGTAGGCTTACCAGACTTGGGAGGTCTCCCTAACCTTTTCTTTGCTTCAGTCTTTTTGCTTGCTAGAGGCCTTTCTGTGTCATGTAGGGCTTTTTTGGGATTTCCCTTCTTTTGTGCTTCCTGCTCGAAACCTGGTGGAACACTTTCTTACTCCTGGGGGAGGGTGATTTCTTCTCCTTGAAGTAATTGGGGCAGACCACTCTGTAGATGATTCTGAAAGGTCTGAAAGATGACTTGCAGGTTGGACGACAGTGTCTATACTTTTTCTAACACTTCTTTATAAGACTTGGTCCCTTTGAACATGTCATCCCAAGGGGAATCCTCATGTTCATAGGCTTTCATATTGCAGTGTATCAAGTGTTTGTTCACTAATTGATAAGGGTCATGGATTTTGTACTCAATATTTAATAGTTTAACTTCTTCGAGTGCTTCTGCTTCCACCCTAGAATGTCCCAAATTTTGTAATGAAAATTTCCCGATGTGGACAGGGAAGACTGGCCAGGACTTCTTTTGAGCTACCTTTAGCTCTATTCCAATAACACCTTTTACTATTTAGTGTGCTACTTCCCTACACACCAGTCTATCCAGGAGTAATTTTGGAAGCCTTGAGGGGGGATTGAACACCCATAAACCTTGATGTAGGAGAAGCTTTCTTCAATGAACCAATCTGCTATTTGCTTGAGGTTATTTGAAACTGCTTCAGAAATGCGAGGAGGGTCACAGCTAAAAAACTTTTTATGCATTGTTATCACCACGAAATGGAAAATTTTTTACACAATTTTTTTGCATTTTCTTCCCACAGCTGAGAGTGGTATTCATGAATGGGTTCAGGGCAGGTTATGTTCCAACTCCAATTCATCAGGGGGAATGGAGTCATAAAACAAATTGCGTCCATGATGTATGCTGACATGTAAAAGGCCATTAGTTGACCTCGGGCTCTTGTAGCTCTGTAATCTGAAACCTCTTTGGCTATATTATCAGATAAAATCTTGTCCTAGTTGAAACTATATCCTTCTGATGCTTCTTCTAAAAAGGGCACCCATTTTGCAGGGAAATGATAGGGATTCTTTTTGCCAAAGAGTTTGCACATCATCATGGCTACATAAACCATGTACTCATTCAAAGAGGCTATGGCATAAATTCAGTGGGTATCTTCCCTAAATTTTGATGGACATCTCCAACAACTTTTGATTAAATAAGGGTAAGTTTGGTTTTCCTGAGTGCATTCCTTTCTCTGGAATTCATCTATAAATTCATCATTGTAAATGAAATTAGGATTTGGTGAGAGTTTATACATAACCTGGATATGCTTAGGTATGAATGAGTTGATAATGGCCCCTTGATCATTTAAAATTCTTCTCGTTGGAATATCAACCTTGTCCAAATCCCAACTGATCATGTCGTTGTACGCCATGAGTCATGGGCATGTTGCAATTTTGTGAAGTTCTGATTTTTCTATGTCCTGAAGATGATTCTCGAAGTCATTAGGGGAATTTTTTATCTCGCAGTCCAGATTTTCATAAATTTGTCTCCATGATTTAATTGAGTCGATAGCATG
The DNA here is from genome assembly GCA_000966675.3 of Picea glauca. Lineage (NCBI taxonomy): Eukaryota > Viridiplantae > Streptophyta > Pinopsida > Pinales > Pinaceae > Picea > Picea glauca. The sequence goes on along the minus strand of JZKD02S2089394.1, from coordinate 233,458 downwards.
TGGTGTGGTGTCTGATATGACATCTCCCTCTAGGATGGAAATCTCAGTTGTATCTTCACTCTTCTTGGGTCCCTTCTTTGGTGCCATGACTTTTGTATTAGAACAAAAACCTGTCACAGAAGAGAGGTGTGAAAGCTCGGCTAGATGCAAATTAATTTTGATAGAAAAACCGAGAATAAGTTTCAAAACACAGACCTCTAATTTTATTTTAACTCATTTTATGGTGAAAGTACTGATGCAGCTACCAAGAATTTAATACCTTTAATGCAGAGAATATTTTTGAGATATGCATTTGTGTCACATAAATCACGATCTATCCATTATTAATGTGGCCGTATTTCGGAAATTCCAAAATCAAGATTCAAAATATCTCATTTGATGGAGACCGAAAAAGAAAATACCTCAGAAGTTTAATTACCATTAAATGTCTTTTTAAAATGAAGTTAGTTCTCTTTAAATTTCTGTATTGAGTTGGGATTTCGCATTTCAGGGTTTCGGGGATCGCGGTTACATGAGGTATGTCACCACTAAACCCCAAATCCCAAAATTGTGATGGGATTAGTTTTAGGCCTTAACTTCAGTATGGAGTTGAGACTTCGTTTTTTGGGGTTTCGGGGATCGCAGTTACATGAGGTATGTCACCACTAAACCATGAATCCCAAAATCGCGATGGGATTAGTTTTAAGCCTTAACTTCAGTATCGATTTAGGACTTCGCGTTTCGGGGTTTCGGGGATCACGGTTGCATGAGGTATGTCACCACTAAACCACGAATCCCGAAATCGCTATGGGATTAGTTTTAATTAATCAGGATTAAGACTGACTTCCACTTCTTTCGAGAAATCAGGAATTGGGATTTCACGATTCAAAATGTATTGAAAACGTATTATTCTGAGTAAACCTGAATCTCAAAAGGTTAAAAGATGGTTAATTAACTCCTTTAGGGTTTTAATTTATCGCGACTTAAAGTATTTTACAGAACATGTGTCTAGACTTTAATAATACTTGAGCTTTCTGAATTTTATTATAATGAAGAAATGAAATCATTTTGGGACTTCGTTATCGGTCTTTGGGACTGATAGTGAGGATTATACCTTATGAAAAGTCGAATACCGAAAGAGAAAAGTTTTAATTTAAGAGGTAAAAAAAAAAATTAAAAACCTAGCTTCAACATAGGCTCCAATTGGGGACCTCGTCTCCTTGTGGGGAGAGGAGAATAGGTGGACTTAGTCCCTTTTATTGGGTAAATGGGGTCAATTATTTTGGTCTATGAGACATAGTTGCAAAAACCCTACTATGAGGATAAATATTCCAACCTTAACTTCAGAAAAATTTCCAAACTAAAGCATTTGACAATCTCGAAATAGGATCACATAGATTTCCCTTTCTAAAACTGACCTCAGACTTGTGCAAGATAATCAAAACAAGACTAGTCATTCTACTAGTTTTTGTTTGATCGTATTCGGATCGAGAGACTCTTAGAGTTTAATCTAGAAACCCATAATATTAGAGTGTAAACTGGATGAAAGAAGAAAAATACCAGAGCATCTTGCAATTTGTGTATAACAACCTTGTCCATTATGGAGTCATTGCTTCATTGCCAGTGGGCCTGTTCAGTACCCCGATGAAGTTATCGGATTTTCCACATTGAATTTCCTTTCACCACTTCATTAATTCTAGCATTTAAATGCTAAGATGAGGGCAATCATATAATGAATTTTCTTTCATCATCTCTTTATATTATATGGGGGCAATCAATAATGAATTTCCTTTCACCACCTCTTTATATACATATTTGTTATGAAGTGGGGGCAATCAATAAGTATGTAACATACTCAGGGAAAATATACTGCTAATTTTTTATTTTTTATTTTAGCAAAGGTCTGTCAACTTATTAAAAATATCTGGATTGATCTACTTTTGGCCCTCAGACACTCTAACTTTATGGATAATCTCAGGGAAAATTTGTTGTTATTATTATTATTATTAATTTTTTTTATAGGGACTTCACTTGAGCAAAAAAGATCTTTTTATTTTTGGTAGAAAGACTAAAAAGGTTAATATTAGCCCAGACATACTTCCGATTCAGCCAAATATTAGGAAAACATAGGATTTTACCTATCTTTTCTTCGAAAGTTAGTTTGAACATTTTCAAAATTAAGATGAGACTTAAAGGGAGAAAAACAAGGTTGGGTGAAGAGTAAGCTTTATAGTGATCGAAGTGGGAAGGTGAGATAACCTCGGAAACTTAGGATGGATAACGAGTATTAATCATTTATTTATAAAAAAAAATTATTTTCTATTTTTTTTTTTTTTTTTAAATTATCATGTCGTTCACTTGTACCTCTTAGGATATTTTTAACTCAGGTTCGCGACTAAGATTTCATACCTTAATAGTTCATCGTATTTACAGCCAAAATATTGTTTACTCATTACCTTTAGGGAAAGTATTTATCATGGTTATCCATGCATATTACCCCTGTAGTATAATTGGTCTGTTGACTCCTGATGTTTTTCCTGGGAACAATGATAATTGTCAGACACACTCATACTAACTCCGTGAACTGCTACATTTGAACTGCTTTGTATTTGCATCCTCTGAAAAATCTTGATTTTTATTTATTTATTTTATTTATTTATTTTTTAGAAGCTACCGAAAGCAATGTAACTATAAAGAAAACGTGAAGACAAACTGGTATATACGATGAAAGTTCGAAAACATATTACTAGATGTAGTATTTAAGATATCATCCATTTATAGGGGCACTTAGAATATCTCCATTTATATTTTCTAATGAAAAAACATTTTCTCTTTTTGAGGCCAAGATTCTATAAGGGCAAGACCAGATCGAGTCGAATTTGTCGTGTTTTCCAGCGTCTTCTCTTCTGGCTTCCCATTTTAGTACCAGATCTCCAGGGAGGAAATATTTATCCTTAGCCTTTTGATCGAATAAAGCCTTCATCTTATCCTGATATCTCTGCAACTTTTCGTTTACTTCTACTCTATTTTGTTGAACTTCGACCAACTGGTTTTCTCTTCTGGTAATGTTGTTAGGTTCTTCATTCGAATCTTGCCAAATTTTCATTACTGGCAGAGCAAGATTGATTGGTAAGATAACATTAGTGCCATATTCTATCTGGAAAGGGGACATTCTGATTCCCCTTTTGGTACTTATCCTATTGGCCCATAGAGCATATTTCAAATGGATATGCCATGTCTTCTTGTTTTCAGTCAATATTGTTTTAATCATAGTTGTAATATTTTTGTTAGATGACTCAGCTAAATCGTTGCCCTACGGATAATAAGTTGTGGAGTGTCCTAATATGATGCTGAATTTTTGGCAAAAGCTTATCATAGCCATCGATTTGAACGTTTGTGCATTGTCGGTGACAGCCAAATCTAGATAAAATGTTTTCTTCCAGAAAGTTGATTACAACTATGTCAGTCACGTTTCTCATGGAAATAGCTTCCACCCATTTAGTAAAATAGCCCATTGCAGTTAGAATCAAGTTGTGCTGAGCATTGGAATGTGGGTAAATCTCTCCGATGAAATCAAGACTCCACTACTAAAAAGGGGCTTCGGTTTTAATTGGAATTAGAGGCAAAGCTGGGACCTTTTGTTTACCTATAAACAACTGACAGGGAATACAAGCTCAGACTTTAGTATTTACGTCTGTGAAAAGTTTGGGCTAGTAATATCCAACTCTTAATATTTTATAAGTTGTGGCTCACCAAGCGTGGTGTCCTCCACACACTCCCGCATGGAACTCGTCTATAACCTTTTCAGTTTTGGTCTCGACTAAGAAGCTCAGCAAGAAACCTAGGGGTCCCTTCCAAAATAGTTTTCTATCTATAATACAATATTTTATAGCATGCAACTTTTAGTGTCCTAGATTTAGATGGGGTTAATTCAATAGGACATTGAAGAGTCAATAGATAAGAAACAATATCATGATACCAGACTGAAGAAGAAAACCTGTCTTCAATATCAACCGTAGGTGTAGCGAAATTGAGTTCATTTATCTCTAGAGAACTCAAGTCTTCTTATAGTTGATTTATTCCAAGTGCCTGCAAGTTGGATTCGGCCAACAATTTAGCCAAAACTTGGCCTTTAATGAGTTTTGTTGGTTTGACTTCAATATCGAACTCTTGAATCTTAGCTAGCCATCTGCCTCTTCTCCCATCACTATCTGGCTAAACCAGTGTGTCTTTGACTAAGCTTGTAGGAACATAGGCTATGATCTTCGAATGTAACATGTACGTTCTGCAGGCCTTGAGAGCCTTTACCATTGCGTAAGCTTGTTTTTCTAGTATATTATATTTCAACTCAACGTATTTCATACTTTTTCTAAAAAAAACAATGGGTTGTTCAAATCCTTCTTCATTTTTCTATAACAATACAGCTGCGATAGTGTGTTCGGAACCAAAGGAAAAAATCAGAAATTATTTAGTGTAATCAGGACTTGCTAAGACTGGCTCTTCGCTGATAACTTTTTTGATTCGTTGAAAGGATGCTTTGGCTTCACTTGTCCACTTCATCTCACTGTTCTTTTTCAAAATATCTGTGATCAACTTCATAATTTCAACGAAGTTAGGGATAAATCTTCTCAAGAAATTTATTTTTCCTAGGAAGAATTGGATTTCTTTTACATTTCTAGGGATATTTATAGTATCTATTGCCTCAATTATTTTAGGATCGATTTTGATTCAGTATTTTGACACTACATGACCCAATAGATTACCTTCTTACATAGCGAAATGAGATTTTTTGGGATTGAGGGAGAAACCAAATTTACAACATTTCTCGAAAGTTTGCTTCAGGTGTACTATATGTTCCGCATCAGATTTTGAAAAAATGGTCAAATAATCGAGATAGATAACAACGAATTTATCTTTCTCACCCATGAAGGTGATTTCCATGGCTCGTTGGAATGTTTCCCCTGCATTCATCAAGCCGGAATACATTTTATCGTACATGAAGGTACCCCAAGGGGTAGTGAAAGTCTTTTTTTTTCTTATCATCATGGTGTACTGTGATCTGATTGTAACCTGAAAAACCATCAATCATTGACATTCTATTAGCTCCAACTACTCTCTCTAAAACATGTTCCATCTTAGGCAATGGATAATTGTCTTTGAGTGATGATCGGTTCAGGTTTCTAAAATCAACACACAGTCTGATTTCACCATTTTTCTTTCTTACTGGGACTAAATTAGCCACCCACTTGGAATATCTTAGTGGGACGATGATTTTGGAATCCAATATTTTTTTTACTTCCTTTCAATTACTGGTAGCAAAATAGGGTTTATCTTTCTGAGCTTTTGTTTAAAAGGCTTGACACCCAATTTCAAAGGAATTTTATCTTCGATTATAGAAGTATCATAAGTTCTCAATTCTTTGTAAGACCAAGTGAAAACGTCTTTATATTTTCTAAGAAACTCAACGTATTTACTTTTGGTTTCTGGGGACAGGTATTTGGATAGTTTCACCAACCGAGGGTTTCCTTTGGTACCTATGTCGTAGTCCTCAACCTCTTCAGGTTGAGGTTGTAAGGTGGATCTTAAAGGGATATCGTCTTGATTAAATGACCTTTGCAAGGGAATCAGGCCCTTGGGGATCTGGTTATTTTTTAGAACAAGAATTCGATGATTGGCGATTTTATCATGAAATTCCTGGGGGTCTTCCCCTTCTTGCATGATCCAAATAGGATCATTTTGGTGTTCTTGGTTTGCATGAGTTTCGACAAACTCGTCTGTCGATTCTAAAAATTTATGCAGTTGTTCATCATCCTCAAAAAACTTGCTAGTGTTGTATGTTATTAGGTATGGAAGGTCAATGTCTCATTTGTATATGATATTTTAGTTTGAAATCCATGGGAGGTGTGAAGGTTGAGGCTGCTTTGGCTAACACATCGGCCTGTTGGTTTTCAGTTCTTGGAATGTAGTGGACTTTGACAGAGGAGAATAAATTTTCAATCAAATCCCAGACGCAATTCCTGTAAGACCTCAGCCTAGGATGTTTGGCTTGGTATTGTTGGTTTACCTATTTTACGATTAGCTCGACATCACCAAATATTTCAAGGTTTTTTTATTTTCATTCTCCTAGCGGCTTCCAACCCTAATACTAAGGCTTCATACTCACATACGTTATCAGTGTGGTTCACATTCCACTGAAGTCTATAGGAAAAAGGGATTATGAATTGATTATCAGGGGCCACAAGGAGCGCCCCTGCTCTAGCTCCAAGGTAAGATGAAGCTTCATCAAAAAACGTCTTTCACACACCAGTGCTATATACATTTTGTTTATTTTTTTCTTTCTCTGTTTTTTCTTCTATACAACTTTCATCTATACCTAAAACAATATCGTCGTCAATGGATAAGATACAATTACCTAAATCCTAATCAACAATATATACAGGGTGATTATTCAGGTTGCGCGGGTCACTTAGTGTGAACACTAACCCGGTCTCTCTGTACAGGCGTGTGAACTATCCTCCAAAAACTGGAATCGTAGCATATGTCATGTCAATCTGGAGGGACCCCCCAATCTTAGCACCCTAGGATCTAGATAACAACATACCATATTTCAGAGGGACATCGGTGACCACTACGTCCATGAGAATGCTTTTCACAGGTATTTGAGCCAGATTTGCCACCAAGTCTTTAATCATGCCTATACATTTAACTTTTCTATAATCGAAAGAATATAAATATCCATAAGGCCTAGTAATTTCAAGACCCAATTTATCCATAATGGATTTAGGCATTACATTGTGGGATGCTCCAGAATCAAGCATACAGTTATGGAGTAGTTGGTCGAACAAGGTTAACGTGATATAGAAGGGAGCAACAGTGTCTTTGGCGCCTTCGAAATGAGGGCCAAAAAATATGTTCGGCTTGTTGTCTTCTAAGTTAATGACGTCGACTTGGCTTTCATCTTCTGAAAAACTAATCAAATTGGAAATTTGTTTTCTGTACATTGGGTTTTTTTCCACCTCAACAAGAGGTATGGGGATCTTGATTTTATTGATTTCGTTTTCCAGATTGAAATTTCCCACAATTTTGTCATTCTCAATGTTTTAGGCTTTGACTCTCTTCTTCTCAACTTTCTTTTGTGGTGAAGGTTTTGTTTTATTTGTAGGAGATTTTGCTTTCTGTGTTTTGACTGTGAGTGTTTCAACTACCTTAGTCTTGGTAGGCTGTGTGTCCGTTATGTTAGTTTTTAAAGTCTATTTTTCAAAACATTTTGAAACTATCTCGTCTATCTTGCTCCTCGGCAAGATCTTTTTCTTTTGGGTGATTGTAACACTCCTGTTTCCAGGCCTTAGATTGTACTTCTATTGAAGCTCTGTCATTATACCATCGGCAATACCCTGGTAGGTTAGATCTTCATAAGTACTACCATTTAGGTCATTTTGCAATCTATTTTCTTTATTTAATAATTTTTCATAATCTTGTCTTGATAAATAGGGTTGTGGCTCATCATCACCTAGATTGTTTATATATTCCTCTAATTTCTCAAAATCTTCTAAATCTTCCTCTCCAATGAATTTTTCGTTGGTCACACCTACCACACTTGGCGGGGGGGGTTAATGAGTGTGGGGATCCTTTTCCCAAAACATCCCTCTTACATAAAACTCATTAATTAGCATTCGACATTTACTCATTACTCATTGTTGTCATTAATAATCAGTTAGATGTGAATACATATTAGAAACATATATCAACAATATATCATCAACAAATCATCTCCACAAGGAACACAAGGAACACAAGATATATGTACAATTTTTCTTTCTATTATGGACTTCAATCCAGGGGTTTTTCAACAACAACTGAATAGAGTAAAAATCTACAAGAGCACCAGCTCTATATGCAAGACTCAGCTTACATTCTCAACACCAACTGAGATGAGGCAACAATCCTCAGCAGATATCAATCTGTACCATAAACAAGAGCATCAACCATGCACCAACCTGTGTCAAACAACCTGTAATCAACCTGTACCATAAACAAGTGCATCAACCATGTACCAACCTATAATATACCTATACCATAAACAAGTGCATCCAAACATGTACCAAGTATGTTCCAATCATGTGTCAAATACTCATCAACTATGAATCATCAATATGTACCAACATCATCAACTATACACTTCATATATGTGTCAACTCATCAACTACTTGTCTCACCCATGTACTCAACATGTGCCAAAACAAAAAGCCCTCATCAATTTCATCATCCAAATCTGATTTGTAGCTCTGCAATAGACCTGGTGTATATGATCACATTCTTGCAAACCTTCCTTAACTTTAAAAACAAGAGACTAGCATTTTCATCAAACTTTTCTTTAGTCTCACATGCCTAGTTTTGGATT
>JZKD02S2089394.1:186485-202889 GCA_000966675.3 Picea glauca | reverse complement strand
ATTCTTCCCTTCCTGCTCATCTTCTATTTCAGGGGTAGTCCGTACTTTTCCCCATTCCATATTCGTCGTTGGTTAACTGGAGTTTTGGCCTCTGTTGTATTCTGAATACGCATTGTGCAATCCAATTCAAAATTGTTAGGCCATTAAATTCCATGAATAATCCACAACGTTTAAAACTAATACGAACAAGAACGAAAGACATTTCACTTCACAAGTTTTCTGAGCTCTGTCTGGCTCTGTGTTTTTCGGTTTTCTTGAAATTCTCCTATTTCCTATCGGGAATTTTACTTCCACAGAAAACTCTTCGAGGTCTCCTTTCCTTCTATCGGGGTTACCTCTATCGGTGTTTTGAAACCGACAATGTTCTGGTGGGTTGAATCCCCGATTTCCAATTTCCCGATGCGCTACCTTTACGCAGTAGCCCCTACTATGGGCTCCACATCATGTGACCGTTGACTTGTAATCCCAGCCTTTTCCCTTATCGGGGTTCAGGGTTTCGCGAATGGAAATGTGCCAAAACTATGGACAGTGGAATCCCCGACCTCTGATTTCTGATGGACTCCGTCCGTGCTAGACCTTTGGGCTATAGCCTCGCCATACGACCACTTCCCATGACCGTGATCAATCCTCCTATCGGGGTTTTGGAATTTGTGATGTCACGATGCACATGCATTCACAACCTCCGATCCTCCGATTCCCGATGTGACTTTACACCGTCTAGCCCTCTTGGCTCAGCCTCTGGTCCACATGACCATACTATATGACCTCCACCTTACCCCATCGGGTTTCGGCGGTTTCAATGTCAATGTTCATACACTCACGGGATCCCTGATGAGGTCTAGTTGTTGACTTGTCAACAGTCCTTTTTCCTGTCACTAAAAATCTGCCACCTGTCCTCCTGACAGTCGGTGTTTCCCCACGCTCCTAGGCCTTATCGGGAAATTGCGTATCATGATTTTCCAATGCACAAAACCTTTGCTTCCGAGATCTCCGATATCCCAATTCCTGATATGCCGACGCACCTTTTTCTTTAACCCTTCGCGGTTAAGTTAGGTCCATGTGACCTCTACCCCGTGACCGTGATCGACCACTTATCGCGGTTTCAGGGTTCGAAGTTTCAAAGTGTATGACTCACTCGTCACCGAGGTTCCCGATTTACCGATGAACTTCAAACACCGATGAACTTACTCCTTGTCGGGACCTTCCCCGATGGCAGATCTCTGCCACTTGTTCCCTAAATGAATGGTCCAGATCTTGTCGCGAAATCGTGGATCGCGATTCCGTGTGACAAGATTTCTACGTGTTCGAGAACTCTGATTCTCCGATTTTTTACTCTCTCCAAGATTCTGACACGTGTCCTCTTGAGATCCTACGGTTATAACACCATTGGTGTAGAGACCTGTTATTCCTGTGGCCATAGACCACGCTGGCTGCGGTTTCACAGTACCGCTAAACCTCCTGAGCTTAACAAAAACTCGTCAAGTGTCTCCTCGACGCTTCGGAGCAAACCAGGGTCCGAAATTGGTCCTCCAAACACAATTTCTCCTCTCACCCTCGGTCCAAAGACCACCCAACTGGCCCATCTAGGCTCAGTGTCGCAACCTATGCTCTGATACCAATTTGTAGTGTACCTTTTCACTACCGAGGTTTTCAAACCTCTTAGTTACCATTCTATACATGGAATTTTACATAATTCGTACAGACATTATAAGAACATGCATTTAATCATTAAACACACGTAAATTACAGAGTAAAGCATATCTTGTTATTGCTATAATTAAACATTCCATAGTATTCAACAACACTTTATTTACACAGCGGAAAACATGATACATAAACAGCAACATGATTAAAGCATAATTCAAATACTTATCTTTTAACAACTGTAGAAATCACCAACCAAGTGCAGGCCTTCCACGAACCTCCCAGCCTTAGAACACATTGTTCATCAGCTCAACAGTGGGTCACCCCCGAGATGGGACCGAGCTCCACCCCAAGGCAAGGAATCCTAGGCTAGGCTGAGGTTACAGGGAAGATAACACATACACATCACCAGGAAGAAAGCTCTCCCAGGAATATCCCACGCTCACTGCCCACAGACCCTCATTCCCCACATGCCTGTTCCACCCCAGGAGAGTGCACCTTCTCTGTCACCTAGACAGTCCTTCAGTTGCCAGTCTCCCTTACCTTGGGTTACAGGAACAGACCGGACCAGAATTCTCCGGGCTCTATGGTAGCTACAGGGTTCCTTCCAGGAGTTCTCTTCTCCCTCTGCGCACTGTCTCACTTGGAGGAGTCGCTCACAGGACAACAATCCTCACGCAGTCCAACACTGCGTGGTCACAAAAATCCACCGAAAACATAGACAAATGCTTCCCAAAATGATTCAGCTATCACAGGATAATCTCATGAGATGATTTCGGAGCAGGCTTCACGCACAGGCTAGATCAACTTTTCCCGAATAACCATGGATTTTTCCAATTGATTTCAACATAGGGATTCCAGTTCATGAAATGCACACATGGGATTTCTCAGAGACAAACACAGACTCCACCCTCAATGGACAGGGGTGTACATGGTTTCCTCAGGGAAAACACAGGCCTTCTTCCTGAATCGGGATTACACGCAGGTTCTTGTAGACTGGCTTACACACTCTCGCTCAGGCCATCGGATCGACTGAATGTGAACCCCCTTCATGACTTACTACATCTATTTTATTTGCATGCACCAGGGTTGACACTTGTCACCCTGGGAACTGCATGCATTCCATCCGTACGCCTTCCTCCCACCACTTGGGAAATCACGTGTCCTTCCAAAAGGACTTAGGATAAAATAATATTCACATGACTTTTTAGGAAATGATATTAAAATATTATTCCAGGCCTAAGCTCCCTAGGCTTAGTCCCTAGGCTCAACACTTAGCCCCTTTCCCACCTTCTAGCTCCTAGTTCCTTGCCCACTCTGTGGAAGCTCAGTCCCCCTTCACTCATTCATCGTGGTCGGTCTACACTGGCAGTGTTTATATTTTATTAATTGATCTGTATACATACAAGTACATCAACAAGATCCTGGCCTTCAACACTTAGGCTCCCTGGCCTATGAAAACACATAAGCCTACAGCTTATACAAAACTTGGCTCACCAGCCTATAGAACACATTTACAATTCTTTGCATAAAACATGATCTGTAAAGGGCTCGGCCTTGGGGACACTACAGTATTGGATCCAATTTGTATTCCCTTGGTTGTAGACATCTGTGTCCCGCAACCACCCCATAGCTACTTCGGGTGAGACTGCATCTGCCTCGCAGTTGTTGCCGAAAGGGCTAGTAGTTAGAGATTTTTGGTGCGTTGTTGTAGCGTTGAACCCTGGGTCTTCCCCTATGCCAAAAAATGGTTCCATTGCTGGGACAAGAATATTCTTGAGCGAATTTCAAGGTGGTTTCCATCGAAGATAGAGATTCAGATGTGGATAAAAGATCAAGAAAATGACTTCATTGAAGCCCAAAAAAAGAACCCTAATATTAGTATAGTGGATTTTATTTGGGGGAATCCATTAGAAGCTATATGAGTGGCTAGCTAGGTTAGCATATACCAAGTTTGAGATAAGATCTAAACCAACTGTGGTTTGGACGTCGGTATTGATCAATAATATCAAGAGAGTTGATAATGTTGTGTCAAGAGAAGTAAATCACTAGTTTGATAGCACCATTGGAGGATATATCATTGAGTTTATTGCTGACAGAGTAGAGTCATATAGCCAAGATGAGAGGTATTTCTTTAAGGGACCTAGGGGAAAAATTTTACAATTTCTAAAGTTGAGGATCAAGATACTATTGCATGAGAAGAACATCTTAAAGGTACAATAGTTGATCAAATTGGAAAAGGATAATGTTCAAGAACTAGGACAATGACAACGACATAGAGGATGGACACATTTGTAGTGGGAGGGTGTTCACAGAAGTTCCTCTTGCAAACTTGTTCAAGAAGTACTACAGGGACGAGGGTTTCTATAGTGGAGAAGAGGTAGATATGATATATGAAGAGCATTCAGAACTCAATAGGACAGAGAAATGGAAATCTAAAGAACCTCGCCTGGAAGAGCCAGAAACTTCAGTAACCGTGCCGACTGTTGAAGTAAGCACTATTATTCATCCTGTTGTTTCAACAACATTAAGAAATCAAAGTAATCAAAGTCACGAGAGCACTTAGAGCACTGTCACTAGCAGTCCACCACATATTCAGTCAGATAACCTAGGAAGATCTATGGCATATGAGATGAGGTTACCCACCTTTAGAGGAGATGGATTTGAATATCCTAATCAACAATGGTTTCTATGTGAAGTTGTGTGGAGTATTAAAATGATCATTGACAAAGATTTTAAATGAGCTCAGTTTAATACTACCCTAATAGATCATGCACTGAGCTAGTACATGAAATTTGTCCAAGGAACTGCACCTAAACTATTGAATTTCATTAAGACTACATTAATTTTTGAATTCAAGAAACCTAAGTTTGAGTCGCAGTGCATTACAAAACTAAAATAAATCAAGAAGAGAATAGTTGAACCTGTGTGGGAGTTTGATTAGAGATTTAAGACCTTGATAGGCCATTTGATTTTTTAGATCCTAGATGAGCATAAAAAGGAGTGGTTCATTACTTCCCTCTTACCACACATCAAATTTCCTCTGATGCAACACAATATTTCTTCACAGGTGGATGCACTGGAGATCACCATGAAGTTAGAACCAGCCCCTATGGGAGAATCCAGCTCATTTATGAGTCAAATCTTCAGTCAGCTAAATAGTTTATCTTTGTAGGTCGAATATATAAAGAAAGACAAGAGACAAGATAAAAGAGAAGATATCTGGTGCATTAGATGAAAAGTAGAAGGCCATGACAAGGAGCACTTTCTCCTATTTCGTGAGTATTTGGCATCTGGAGCCGTGATCCTTTAACACAAGTTACCTTACCATGGTGTGTGGTATGTAGAAATAGACATCTCCCTAGTGAATGCTATTACATGCAAAAATATATTCATAGACCCACAACTCTGTATTGCACGTTCTGTAGGTTGTTGGGGCTTGATGATAGGGATTGTAGGGACTATGACCTCATGCATTATAGGTCAAGGGATATATACAAAATTCAAGGTGAAGTACAATAAGAAGGAAACACTACGTAGTATAATTCTCCAAGAAGAGGAAACTTCAACCCTTGTGGTGGATTCATAGGAAGAGGACGAGGAGGAGGTATGGGTCAAGGTAGGGGCCAAATCATTTGTTATAATTGTGTGCAACCAGGACACTTAGCAAGGGACTATCAGAAACCTTGTACCACTTGCAGCTACTGTAGCTCATTCAAACATGTTATTGACTATTGTCCTGTGCTGCTAACCAAAATTCAGGAGAGATGAGGACCTCAACAAAACCCGCAAGTGCAACTGATATACATTGAACCTTGTGGAGAGGACCATACAGTTTGTTTTTATTACAAGAGGAGGCGTTGTTATAGGAGAAGATAGAGCAACCCAAGGAAACACTATAGAAGAATTAGGAGTTAGAGAAGTTGCCGAGAAGACACAAGTTTTCAATGCAAAGAAAGAAAAACAAATATTTGAGGAGGAAAGAAAAGAATTCGTGAGAGACCAAGGTTCTTCATCGAAGACATGACCATAAGTAAGAGAATTTGGAATGCCTCTAACATTCGAGCAGTCTGCTTTTCCAGGAGAATGAAAAGAGGTAAGAAAGCTCATGGAATTCTTATATACTTGTATTATGTTGATTCGGGATGAAAGCATTATACAAGAGCTACAAAATTTAATCAGACAATACAAGCTAGGAAAGATAGATTCCTTTTTTAATATAGCAGTACACCAAGTCTCTAAAAAGAGAAGGAAAAATAAGGAACTACACCTGAATGTTGAATGATATCGACTATGTGGTCCTTGACTTAGGGTCAGAGGTCAATGTCATGATGAAGCAGACCTGGGCACTGATGGGAAAACCTAAGTTTATATATTCCCCTATCAGGCTTAGGATGGCTAATCAACAAGATGTAAACCCCTTTGGAATATTGGAACATGTCCCTATGGACATCGATGGAGTAAGGATGTTTACAAACTTCGAGGTGATTGAGATAGTTGATGATAATTGTCCTTACCCTGCATTGTTAGGAATTGATTGGGCTTTCAATAATTTCACTGTGGTTGATTTAAATAAAATAAGAATGACATTTGAAGGAGATAAACTTATGGTCATTGCACCTTTGGACCCCGATGAAGGTCAAAGATACACAGAACCCATCAGAGAAGAAGATCGTGCATATGAACTAGAAAACATATACAAATTAACAACTAGATAAAAAGATTACATTAATCCTACGGAAGATGGGAACCTAAGTTGGCGAAGTGACAGTGCATGTTCATTAGACTCAAAAGAAGCACTGGAGAACTAGCAGAACAAAATGTATGAAGTATCTACAAGGAGATGTGCTAGATTAACCTGAGAAGTTCACTGGATCGACACAAAAGTAAGTAACTTTCCCACCTTTGACGGTCTAAATAACTTAGAAGCATTCTTGTTATACTTTGAGGAAATTGTACCAACACAAAAAAGATTGTTGGCAATGGATGAGGCCTTGAAAACAAACCCAACAATATGGTGGGGGACAAACAAAAACAAAATTATAGACTAGGTACAATGTCACACTTTGATGACAACACGATTTTCAGAGCAAGTAGAAGGTTGTGAAGTTAGGTACACAGGTCAAAGTTATCCGAAGGACCATTTGCGAAGTTTTGAGGAATCCTGGAGCATAATTCCTCAAGAGCAATGGGTGCACAAATTAATCAACACATACGACATAACCCCTATCAAATGGTATATTCAAGAAGAACTGTTCCTCATCACTACAGATTGGGAAGGTATGACCCAGAACTTTGTAACTACATTTTTTTTTGAAAGCCAATATCCTACAGTGGATCAAGTGTTACAGATTGTAAGAAAGAAAGTATTTGAGGAGGCACCTAGCCTCCCTTTAGAACATGGATAAGAGCCTACTAGTTTGGAAGATACATTTCCAGATGCACAATTGCTGGCTATTAGAAATATTGATGATCACTTCATGGAGATATTCCAGTTCATGTCAATAGGAATGGCACCTAGTGAATATACAATCACCCAGAAGAAAAAGTTGGTAGTGCATGCTACCGAATTTTCACGTATAGCTAGACAGCCATACAAGATGGGACCTGATGAGATATTGATGAGGTGTGTTATGGAGGCAGAGACACAATTGATCCTCACAGAAGTTCATGAAGGCATCGCAGGAGGACACTACGCAGGAAAAGAAACAATGTAGAAGGTTCTTAGAGATGGCCTCTGGTGGCCTACCTTACACAGACATGCTAAGAACTATTATAGAGCCTGTGATGTATGTCAAAGAGTTGGAAAACCGTCTAGAAGAGATGAAATTCCTTTAGCACCGCAGCTGACCCTACAAGCATTTGATAAATGGGCCATTAACTTCACGGGACCTATAAACCCACCAGACAAGTTCACATGAGCCAGATACATAAACACTGTGATAGAGTATTTGACCAGATGGGCCGAAGTAAGAGCAGTTAGAGATTTTAGTAAAACTACAACTGTGAAATTCATATTTGATGACATCATAACCAGGTTTGGTTTCCCGAAGATCCTTATGAGTGATCAAGGCACACATTTTATTAATAATACCATTGAAGCCTTGACCGAAGAATTTGCAGTCCATCATCAGAAGATCACACCCTACCACCTACAAGCAAATGGGATAGTTGAAGCCTTCAATAAGATCTTGGAGACAACACTGATGAAGATTTGCAATGTGAATAGGGATGAATGGGATTTAAGAGTACCAACAATACTATGGGCCTATAGAACCACTTGCAAGAAGCTAACAATGCACACCCCCTTAAGTTGTTGTATGGTCTTGAAGCAGTTGTCCCAATGGAATATTTGGTCCCAAGCTTAAGAATCACACCCTTTACAGATATGGGTGACACTGATGCTATTCAAGAGAGGCTTGTGTAGTTGGTCGAACTAGAGGAAGACAGATTTATTGCAAGATTCCATTCGCAGCTACAGAAGGAAAGAGAAAAATCCTACCATGACAGACACATCAAGAACAAGGAATTTAAGCAAGGCGATTTGGTACTGATATACGACAGCAAATTCTTGAAGCATCCAGGAAATTTCATAACTCATTGGTTGGAGCCATATGAGGTTGTCTGTCTCATGGAAGGAGGAGTTGCATAGTTGAAAACCTTGAATGGAGAATGGAAGGAAGGTTTGGTGAACAAGATCCGAGTGAAACTGTACTATGACAACCAGCTACCTCACAACTCTCACTAAAAGCATAAGTAAAAGGGTCCAGGTACCAAGTGTAGTTGAAACTGGGTACCAGACACAAAAAAAACATTCTTCACACAATGGGGAAGGAAAGAGTATAAAGAACAGGCTGCTCGGCGCAACCTGAAGACGAAGAAAATTAGAAGGTTCAGATCTGAAGTGTCTCAGGACGAGTCACAGGTGAGTGTTGGGGGCCCATTGGCCCTTGGGGATGGAAGTAAGCAAAGAGTAATGTAGAAAAGATAGAATGTGAACTGCGCCGAAGACACAGTGATTGATACTAGGTCAAATTGAGCAGAAAGGACATAGTGAAGTAAGAGAAAACAAGTTGTTGTATGAGGAGACCAAGGAGGACAAATCAACAAGGAAGAAAAATTGTGGACAACTCAACAACAAGAAAAATCCACCGTTGGATGCTTTGGAGCACCACGCGAGAAGGAAGAAAAGAAAGGTTGGCGAAGCCCTGAAAATGCGAGTCAATTTGACCTAGGGTTTTAAACACCTAGGTTTTTGGTACTTAGGGTTTTTAAACTTAGGATTTGGCCTAAAGATGTTGGTGAGCTATTGTAATGTATAAATAAAGGTCAAGAGGACTTGAGATGGGTTGGTTGTTGTTGTTTTTATTGTCATTCCAAGTTCTTTATTGTTATGGGTGATTATTGTAGTAAGAGAGAGAAGCATTGAGAAGCAAGGGAAGTCTGTGTTGTAAGATCTTCAATTGGGTTCAAAGATCAACCTTGCAGCTGGGTGCATAGGGAGGGAAGACAGAGAGAAAGAGAGAAGATCTGGCAGCCGAGAGTGAAGATAAAAATTGTATGCTTTCATCTTAATATATTATAAAGAACAGTTATGTGGATGTATCCTTGGGGCGAGGGTAAACCATGTACATATTTTTGTTGTGTGTGATTGATGTTGTGTTCTCTTGTTTATAAATATATTGTTGTTGCATTATAGTGTTAGATCTGACAGATTGTTGTGTGACATAGATCTAAGCTGGCAATTGATATCTAGATGTTGTGTTGTTATTTTATTGGATCCACTTTGTATTCCCTTGGTTATAGACATTTGTGTCCTATAATCCCCCCATAGCTACTTCGGGTGACACTGCATCTGCCTTAGAGGTGTTTCCAAAAGGGAGATTAGTTAGGGCTTGTTGGTGCAATGTTGTAGTGTTGAACCCTGGGTCTTCTCTTGTGCTAACACAATATAATTAGCCAATTCTTTCTTCATTCTCAGCCAAAAGTATTAGCTTATTACCGCTGGAATTGTCTTCTGATATCCCGGGTTCCCAACATATAGCACATTCTGCATTTCCCTCAACACTATATTTTTCATCTCTTCAAAATTTGACACATAAATATTTCCTTTATACATGAGGAATACATCCTATTTCAACTCATAATAATTAAATTTTTGTTGTAAATTTCTTTGATGTAATGTCTCTTTTATTTTTATATATTGTTGATCTGAATTTCCAACCTCTAAAATTTTGTCTTTTAAATATGTGATGAACATGATAATCGTTGTAGTATGCTTTTCATGAGCTCTTATGATGATTTCATCAACCACTTGATTTTCCTTTCCCTTGATATGCTTAATTTCAAAGTCATATTCACTTAGAAATTCCACCCATCTAGTTTCTTTGGAATTTAATGTTGGTCATCCAAACAAATGCTTCAGACCACAATGGTGTTTCCTTAGCTCAATTATTCAACACATGAGGTAATGTCTCCACAGTTTTAGTGAATGTACAATGTTTTCTAATTCCAAGTCATGTGTAGTGTAATTCCTCTCACGCTCCTTTAATTTTCAACACTCATAACATACCACATGATCTTTTTGAATAAGAACTACACCGAGCCCTTTCTTTCATGCATTAGTTCACACCACAAAATCCTAATCCAAATATGAAATATTTAAGATTGGTGCACTTGTCAAAATATCTTTCAACTGATGATTTTTTTTTTCACATTTTGGAGTCCATTCAAATTTCAGTCCCTTCTTTTGCAAATAAGTGATTGGGATTGAAATATTTGAAAAACCTTTTATGAATCTTTAGTAATTGTGATGTTAACTAGCCCATTCAAGGGACATTACAGTGCAGAATACTCATAGACACAAAATTTATGCTAACTAAATTAATTGTCTTTACAACTAACTGATTTATTGTAGCTTCAACTATGAATTACAACTAGATTTAATTGTTAATTGTTACCATTATTTAGAATCATCTACAACATACCAAAATAGACATGCATGCAACTAATAAAATTCATTACAGTAGCATATAAAATCTATTCTCATACTCATATTTCATGCACAACAATTAAAACTCATAATACAATAGAAGTAAAATAGATAAACATTCATCTTTTCAAAATATTTGTGCAACCAAATATCAATAGCCATTCACCCCCGAGATGAGGATACTAATCCAAAAAATAGGGTGGTCTCTCATTGTCCACTTACAACTTAGAAAACTCACAACCCATTGGTATCTTTCTACAACTATCCCTATTTTCCACGAGTTCTCTTCCTCTTGACCTTCCTAACCCAAGGAATATACCCTTTCACTGATATTAGTCCCTTGGGCATTCCATTCATTTATGAGGGTCTCTCTGGCACAGGTAACCAAGGATATCTGAACTGGGAACTCAAGGGAATTTGCTACTAGGAAAACTACCAACAAAACACACACTAAACACTTGTTGTTAGAGTGAAACTCACCCAAGAGTTCACTCTTCAGTCCTGGAAACCTGGCTCTTCATTTTACCATCTCCAATTCACTCCCAATATGCTCCAACATACTCTACAATTTTCCCTCCATAGCCACACCAACTTCAATCTCTCTTTACTGCTATCTACTTTCTCTTCATGCACAAAAACTCAATGTGTAAAATTGTTGTCCCCACCCATTCAAATCAAGGTTTGGTACCATGCATATCACACTATTGAATTTTAACCATAACATAGATCAATGTTGTACCACATTCATAAGTATTATAAGTTGTCACCTCTCTATATATCAACCATATCCACTTATCAATCAATCAGCGTGAGATATGAAGTCCATACCATATATGAATTTAACTATAATTCAGTTTCATTCACACTTAGCATGTGAAATCCTTGTATAATATCATATATGATATATATGTGCATGGAATAAAGTTGACTATTCTTTTAAAATATGTCACAAACATTTTAAAATCATATAACTTTAAAACTTATAATCATAAGTGTTACCATTATGGTGTGAATGATCTCTCACTGTTTTCTTTCTTTTAATCATGGAGAAAACATATTTAATGTAATATGATGATAAGGAGTCTCATAAGTCTTTGATGAAGAAACCATTTTTTCATATGAGAAGAATAGAATACCACATTGTATTTTAATCTAGCCATTTGTTTTTAGGTTGCATTTATTTCTAAAAAATGGAGCGAAATCAACTTAATACAACTTCTCTAAGGGGTCCCCCCTACTAGTTAGATAATATAGTTACAAAAATAGTATAGTGCATTGGAATATTTTGTAGGAAGGATTCATGTTGTGAAACTTTGCATCAACAACTGGTGACTCCATAGGGAAATCTACTTGTAGTAGATTAGAACTCATGAATTTTAGTTTTGACGAAATTAGCATGGGTGTGTAATAAGAAGTGATAGAAATAGACCAACAATGGAAAGTTATACAAAAGGGGTAGATAAGATGAAAATTTAAACAATATATGAAATGGGAATTCATGGAGAAACTTATGAAAAGTGAGATATATGAGGGGGTTTGTTCCTATTTGTTTAACCAGCAAGGAAACAATAGCATTTGCTTGGATGAAATTTCAACCTTGCTACAAATTTTACAAAATAATTTTATATTCTCTTAATTAAAATGGAATGAAGGGTAGAAAGGGGAAGGATAAATAGGGATATCCACGACCATCAAGTTAGTGTCAAAGCATTTAATTGGAGGTACAAGAAATGTCTCATCAACATTTAAAGAAAAGAGAATCATAATATATCTACTATGTGTTTAATTTCTAAACTGACTGACAATATTTGCAGAAAATGATTTATCTAATGACTTGACCGATCCAGGTGACTCTACCTCATCAAAGGGTTCAAAACTAGAAAATGAAAATAAAATTAATAAAATGAAAAACAAAATGTACTCAAAATAAACAAGCGAGTATGTACAAAAAAGGAAAAAAAAAGGTATTTACATAGCACTCAATCAACAATCAATTTGGTTAGACATAGTGCTTGAGATGTGAACCATTAGTACTATAGGAAAATAATCACTCATCCATATATTTTACTAAGTATGTGTTGGTACTGAGGACATAAGTGATTTAAAATGGATCTGGCCATAAGTTCTGGAACTTTGGGTGTCTTCCCTTTTTAGCATGAGTAGAATCCCAAAGTAACACTTTCTTGTCAAACTTGAAATCAATAGATTTGGTATTTTTATTAAAATATTTTTTTACTTTTTGCTTCTTCATTTTTTAAATTATCTAGAGCATGATCTCTATGTTCTTTTAAAGTGAGCAAGGCATTCATCTTTCAAAAATATCAGTAGAATTCAATTCTTCATTTTGCAATGCCAAATGTAGTGAGGTAAGTTCTAGCTCAATGGGAATAATAGACACTTGACCATATAAAAATTTAAATGGGGTAAATATTGTACTAGACTTAGTATTAAAATGATATTCCCATAGCGCATAAGTAAGAAGTGTGTGCCACTAGCGGGGATTATCCTCTATAATTATTTTAAAGATTTTGACCAGGTTCTTATTAGTTGACTCAGCCTGCCCATTTACTTGAGGATAATAGGAAGAGGAGGTAAGGTGTTTAACACAAAACTTACTAAGAAATTGAGTTATCTTTGCAGAGATGAAAGTTGGTATGTTATCTAAAATCATTTCTAGTGGAATACCAAATCAAGAAAAGATATTGGATTCTAAAAAAGAAACAACCTGTTCATCTTGAGCATGCCTAAGCGGTACAACTCCAGTCCACTTTTTGAAGTAATCTATAGTTGCCAATATATAAACATATCCTGTAGAAGATGGCAGGTTATAGGGTAAATAAAATCTAAACCCCATTTCGAAAAGGGAAAATATGGAAGAACAAGATGTAAATGCAGGACAGAGAAGTGTTCGTTACCAATAAACTTTTGACAATTATCACAGGCCCGTGTGAATTGATAGTAATCTCTAAAAATATATGGCCAATAAAAACCAGTTCTAATGATTTTAAAATAAGTGGATTTGGCAACAAAATGACCACCAATATGAACAATAGATTCCTATGATCTTTGAATCTCGTAAAATATCCTTTGAGTTGTGTTATCATCAATACATCATAGTAGCAACCCATCGACGGACCTTGTAAACAACAAGTCTCATATAATGAGATACTTAGAAGCTTCAAGGTGGAAACTCCTTCGTTTATGAGAATTTAAATGATCTCGACACCTTTGAAATTGTAAGTAATGGATGAGATCTTTATACCATCAGTGTACAGATAAAATAAAATTTTGTATTTCAACATAAAACAATGCTGACAATAGACTATCTTCATCTTTAGAAAATTCACTTGGTTCAAGATGTTGAGCTAAGTGAAGGGCTAAGTCACATCCCTTAATTGTTTTGGATTTCATGATCGTCAAATCATGCTCTTGGATTTTTTCAATCCAATGTGCTAGTTTTCCTGAAAGGTAAGTTTATGAAAACAAAAAATTAACAACACAAAAAAGGACTTTTACCTGCGTGTGCTTGCCTAGAATAAAATGACGAAATTTTTCTGTAGATTTAACAAGAGAGAAAGGATGCTTTTCAATTTAAGAATATTTAAATTCATCATGTAACAAACTTTGACTCATGTAAGCTACATGATTTTCATGATTTTGGTCATGATTTTGCAGAAGAATAACAAAAATTGTTTCTTTTGTTGTGTTTATATATAATAAAGTCTTTTTCAAAATTTGGTTTCTCCAAAACTGGTGCAGAAGTTGTTTCTTTATTGATTTTTGTCAACTAGTTGGTTTAGATTGATGGAGAATTGATTTGGTTTGTTGGTTTTCATTGATGTCAACCTTTGGAGAGTGATATTGTAGATTGATGTCGACCCTTGAGTATGTCTATTATCTCTAGAGGTATGGATAAGGAACCCAAGTTTGGTTGAGGAATAATGTAATGAATATTAGTGTATATATAGGTAATATTATTCTAGATGGATAGTACATTTCATGTCATTTTCGGCAATATGTGGAACAAACATAACTCCTCACGGTTAGAGAGTTATAGACTTGTAAAGTTGGAGAATCCCCATGAGTTATCTAGAATCCCCTAGAAGGTCAAATAATTCAATTTATTCTAGAAGATCCTATAAGAAGTGTACTAGTCAAATTGATAGTAACTAGGATTTAATCATGGGTATGGTTGTTGCATTAAGAAAATAATTAGAAATAAATTAGTTGCAACAAGAAGTTGTGAGTATGGTAATTATCATAAAGTAGTTGTGATGAGAAGATTGAATAGTCAAAGTGGTTGACCAAGAAATAAATTAAATAATAAAGTGGTTGCAACAAGAAGTTAGTTAAGGGAATAGAAGTTATGAATTGAATAATTATAGAAAAGTTAGTTGCAACAAGAAGTTGTGAGTAAAGAGAAAATATTTAAATAATAAAGTAGTCAAAGTGGTTGCAAGGAGAAATTATTTAAACAATAAAGTGGTTGCAACAAGAAGTGGTGAGTTTACTATTTATGGATAAGTCAAAGTGGTTTCAAAAGAAATTAATTAAATAATAAAGTTATTTGCAACTAAAAGTGGAGAACTTACTATTTGTGGTAAGTGGTTAAGTTAAGTGTAGCAAAGTGAGATAGAAGTGGACAAGTGGTTAGAAGTGGGTTAGCCCTAAAAGAAGAAAAGTGGGTTAAGTTGGTTAGAAGGTAACCCCTTGAGGAAGCTACATGGAAGTATAAATAAAAGACAAAGGCTCTCCCATTAGTACCTATTGAATATCATTGAATATCTATTTTGTGAAAGGTTATTTTGGCAGGTACTATTGATAGAGAAAAGTGCGGCATAAAAAGTGTTGTAGGAAAACTACGGAAAAAATATCATGGAAGGAAAAGTGTAGAAGGAAAATCCCAACAAAAAAAACATGGTAGAAAAAGTGCAGAAGAAAAATCATGGTAGAAAAACTACGACATAAAAAGTGCAAGAAAAAAATCATGGCAACAGATTCATGGTAGCAGAATTGCGCCAGCAAGACTGCGGCAGCACAATGCTATAAGAAGAAAAAGGGTTGTTTTGACGGGTTGTTGTGACAAGTTATTTGGATAGGTTTGGTGCATGGTTGATGCACTTGTTTATGGTAGAGTTTGAGGTACAGGTTGATGCATGGTACATGTTGGAACAAGTTAATGGTACAAGTTGTTTATAGGTTATTGGTACAAGTTAATTACAGGTTGTTTGGTATATGTTATTATAGGTTGATTGATACAGGTTTATAACAGTATATATTATAGTGATAGTGTGACAGTGGTTCCATCATTCTACTTATATTTTAGGGAAGTTGGATGGGGAAATGATAGGTGGTCTTAGCCACCTTCCAGTTGTAGTTGGAGAACATAGGGGGTTGTAGCCCCCTTCTGGTTGTAGACAGAGAATTGGGGAGTTGGAGCTTCCCTCATCTTGTATCTTGAGAAACTATGGGGTTGGAGCCTCGTTTTATTTATAGCTGGAGAATTGTAAGTTGTTTCTTCCTTGAATGTAATTCTTGACATATAATAAAAGCATTTTGTGGTTTTCTCCCACATTGGGTTTCCATGTAAATATTGGTGTACTTTGCATTGTGTGGATGTGTTTTTTATTTTTTATTATGCTATGATGAATGTTAATGCTTATGATACAGTAAGATATTGATGATGAACAAATGAACATGGTTGAATAAGTAAAATAATATACTTTGTGGTTTAAAGGATTAATAATTAGTATAATTTATCATTACTT
>JZKD02S2089394.1:175242-186451 GCA_000966675.3 Picea glauca | reverse complement strand
TGGTATCAGAGTAGGTTCCTTCATAAAACAGTTTAACCAATGGAAGGAGATCATGGATTATTCTGAGAATGGAGTACCATTGTTTAATTCTCATAATGGTTTAAAGTATGAGATATGGAGCGGAAGGATGAAAGTATTTTTAAAGGAACAGGGGTATGCTATTTGGAAATTAGTTGTTAGTGGATATGATAGTTCAAAAAGGGAAAAGACTACATCAAAAAAGGAACTAAAAAAAATAACAAGATTGCAATGGATTTCATTTTGGAAGGACTATATGATTCAGTAAAGGACAAAGTGGGTAAATGTTCATCAACTAAAGAAATTTGGGATACGTTACATAATATATATTCTTCACCCATCACAGGTTCAGAGAATGTCAAAGAAGATGAAGGTACAAATCAAGAAGAAACATGTTCATCATGTCAAACAGATTCGGAAGATGAAGAGTGCATAATCAACAGAAGAATGATGTTTTTCTTTAATTGTGAAAAACGTGGACACCTTGAAAAGGAATTCCATGAAGGAAATAAGACAGAAAAATTAATTGAAATAGAAGATAATTATGAAGAAGAACTGATCATTGCTTTAGATGAACTAAGAAAATAAAGAGAAGAAAACAAGTCACTCAAGAAAGAATTGATGAAACAAAAAGAAAGTGTTCACATTTTTGAAGAAGCCCAACACATCATCGAGAACTTAAGAAATCAACTAGAAGAAGCTAGAAATATCGAAGAAAATCTTGAAGATTAAAATAAGTATTTGGAAGCCAACATAGCAACAAAGAAGGAAGAAGAAGAAATGAGAGAGAAGATATTGACAGATCATTTTAAGGAAAGAGCTAATGATTTAAACTACCATGAGGCATAGTTTGGTCAAGAAGAGAAATGACTTGAATAAGAAATAATCACATTAAAAATGGAGATCTTAAGATTGGAAATAAAACCAGGTCCCAGAGATCGTAAGATTGGAAATAAAACAAGATGAAGACAAATCTCCAAATAAAAAGGAAGATGTGAGATACATAAAGGTTTGGAAAATAAATGAAATAAAAGGAGGGCAGGTAAATAAGGAATAGGTTCAATAGATTATACTTTCAGGTATTGTAGTGAAATATGAATCTAGAAACAGAAAGAAATAAGTCATAGTTCAGAGAGATAATGAATCTACCAATGAAGATGATGATGAATCTGCATCAGAGAAGGAATTGTTCTGATCCATCCAGTCTAGATACTCCCATGTAATATGAATAATAAATAAGGGGAGTCTATGCGGTAGCTGAGACAGACCAGAGAACCATCCTTCGAGCAACTTGTAGAGTTTGAGTAGACAGATCCAGATCAATCAGTTAGCAGAAGTACACTGTGATAGATTAATCAGTTGTAGTAGTGAATATTTGATGATAGTACAATGATAGATGGGTCAACATTCTGGACAATTGTGTAGCAGAATCTTGGAAATTATGGGAAAATATGGATTCGTAAGAACACTTAGAAGGTTTGTACATATATATGATAGTGGATGAGAGCATGGATTCATGGATCGGTTCAAAGAGTGGTTCAGAGACCAAGGAACATTATCATAAAGGATGATAATTACACATGAATATTTGAATGCTTCTCATATATGTCAGATGATCACACAAGGAAGCACAATTGGAAAATAACTACAAAAGGCAATAGGTACAGGAAGACTTATGTTTTTTCTACACAACATCTTGCAGAGAAGTCAAGAGAGAGAAGCAGATCCAAAAAGATAGGTAGAATTCATAGAAGTTTTCAGACAGAGAAGTAAGAATAGAGGTATGATTCTAGGGGGAAGAGATTCATCAAATGTGGGATAGATATTTAGATGCTTGGAGAGAAAGAGAGAATAGAGGCATGTTTCTAGGGGAAGAGATTTTTACATGGGAAGAATGAGTGATATGACTTTAGTGTTGCATTAGAGTGATACATTCTTTCAAAGGAGGAGATATTATTCATATGAAGGGGGAGAGAATAATCACAGGCTTATAAACATAGAGAAAATATCAAAGGAATTTAGACTGGGTGAGTATCTCCAAGGAGAGTTCAGTCAGGGGGAGTATCCCAATGAGAGATACCCTTTTCCATTCATTTCAAAGGGGGAGAAATAGAAACATTGATGAGGAGTATGATCATGAATGCTATCATGACTAAGTGTTGTCATCAATGTTGGTGTTTCCATCAATTCCAAAGGGGGATATTGTCACAGAATTAGTTTAAATTGATGGATAATTGGTTTGGATTGTTGGTTGTCATTGATATCAACCTTTGGAGAGTGATGTTGTAGATTGATGTCAATCTTTAGAGATTGATGTCAAACCTTGAGTATGTCTGGTAGCTCTAGAGGTATGGGTAAGGAACCTAAGTTTTCTTGAGGAATAATGTAATGAAGATAAATGTATATGTATTCAAGACTATTCTATATGGATAGTACATGTCATTCCATTTCCGGTGATATGTGGAATGTCAAATAACTCCTCACAGTTAGAGATTTATACCCTTGTGAAGTTGGAGAACCCTCATGATTTATCTAGAATCCCCTAGAAGGTCAAAGAAGTCAAATTATTCTAGAAGCTCCTAGAATAAGTGTACTAGTCAAATTGATGGTAACTAGGAGTTAATCATGGGTATAGTTGTTGCATTAAGAAAATAATTAAAAATAAATTAGTTGCAACAAAGTTGTGAGTTTGGTAATTATGGTAAAGTACTTATGATGAGAAGATTGAATAGTCAAAGTGGTTGACCAAGAAATAAATTAAATAATAAAGTGGTTGCAACAAGAAGTTAGTTAAGGGAAAAGAAGTTATGAATTGAATAATTGTAGAAAAGTTAGTTGCAACAAGAAGTTGTGAGCAAAGAGAAATTATTTAAATAATAAAGTAGCCAAAGTGGTTGCAAAGAGAAATTATTTAAATAATAAAGTGTTTTCAACAAGAAGTAGTGAGTTCACTATTTATGGATAAGTCAAAGTGGTTGCAAAAGAAATTAATTAAAAAAATAAAATTAGTTGCAACTAAAAGTGGAGAACTTACTATTTGTGGTAAAGTGGTTAAGTTAAGTGTAGCAAAGTGAGCTAGAAGTGGACAAGTGGTTAGAAGTGGGTTAAACCTAAAAGAAGGAAAGTGGGTTAAGTTGGTTACAAGGTAACCCCTTGAGGAAGTTACATGGAAGTGAAAACAAGAGACAAAGGCTCTCCCATTAGCGCCTATTGAATATCATTGAATATCTATTTTGTGAAAGGTTATTTGGGTAGGTATTATTGATAGATAAAAGTGCAATAGAAAAAGTGTGGTAGGAAAATTGCAGCAGAAAAAGTGCAATGGCAAAAGTGCGGAAACAAAAGTGCGGCAGAAAAATCATGGTAGGAAAAATGCAGCAGGAAAATTGCGTAAGGAAAAGTAGGGTAGAAAAATTGAGAAAGAAAAACCATGGAAGAAAAAGTGCAGCATAAAAATCACAGTAGCATATTCACGGCGACAAAATCTACAAGAATAAAAAAGTTGTTTGGATAGGTTTGGTGCATGGTTGATGCATTTGTTTATGATACAAGTTGAGGTACAGGTTGATGCATGATACATGTTGGCACTGGTTATTGGTATAGGTTGTTTACAGGTTATTGGTACATGTTAATTACAGGTTGTTTGGTACAGGTTGTTACTGGTTGATTGATACAGGTTTACAACAGTATATATCACAGTGATAGTGTGACAGTGGCTCCATCATTCTACTTATATTTTAGAGAATTTGGATGGGAAAATGATAGGTGGTTGTATCCATCTTTTGGTTGTAGCTAGAGAACGTAGGGGGTTGTAGCCTCCTTCTCATTATAGCTAGAGAATTGGGGAGTTGGAGCTTCTCTCTTGCTGTAGCCTGAGAAACTAGGGGTTCAGAGCCTCCTTCAAGTTGTATATGGAGAGTTGGAAGTTGGTTCTTACTTGAATGTAATTCTTGACATATAAGAAAAGAATTATGTGGTTTTCACCTACACTGGGTTTCCAAGTAAATATTGGTGTATTGTGCATTGTGTGGATGTGTTTGTTATTTTTTATCATGCAATGATGAATGTTAATGCTTATGATACAGTAATATATTGATGATGAATAGATGAACATGGTTGAATAAGTAAAATAATATACTTTTTGGTTTAAAGGATTAATAATTGGTATAATTTATCATTATTGATTCACCTCCCCTCTCAGTAATCCAACAAATATTACGAAATATTTTTCAACATCATCTTTCCAAGAAAAAGGATGATCGTGCTTTATTATATTATGAATTGGTTTAACAATGATAGCAAAATTAGAAACAAACCTTCGAACAAAATTTATAGTGCCCATGAAATCTTGAATTTATTTCTTAGATGTAGGATCTCGAATATTTAAGATAGTATCAACCCTTTCAGGATCAATGCTTATTCCTGAATCAGAAAAAATATGATCGATAATTTTACCTTCAGTGACACTGAAAAAAAGACTTCAAAGGATTCAAAGAAATGCCAAATTTCCTACATCTCATGAAGACTTTTTGAAGATGACCAAAATGATTTGATTGGGTCTTAGAATAAAATGTTATATCATCAAGATAAAACTGAATTATCTTACTGATAAGATCATCGAAAACTAACTGCATAACTCTTTGAAAAGTAGCACCTACATTGGACAAGCCAAAGCATTCATATCAAAAGGTTCCCCAATGGGTTGTAAATGTGGTTTTATATTTATCCATCCTTTTAACTTTGATTTGATTATATGCAGAAAAATTGTCAAGTAAGGAAATCATCTCGGATCCTACAACCTGTTGTAATATCATTTCCATTTTAGGTAGTGGAAAGTTGTCTTCAACACTTTATCTATTTAAATCACAAAAAATCAACACAAATCCTAATCTAACTTGTTTTCTTCTGGACATGAACAATATTTGATACCCATTTAAAATACTTAACTGAAAATATTATGTGATCATTTAGAAGTATTTCCACTTCTTTTCGGATACTAGCGTCAACAGAAGGATTCACAGGTCTTTTTTTTTTCCTAACTGACTTTGCCCCTTTCTTAATGGGAATTACATGTTGTATAACATTTGGATAAAAACCATGAAAATCCTCATAAGACCATGAAAACACATCGTGAAATTCTTGGAACAAGTCGACGAATTTCTTTTTCTCTTCATCAAAACATTGGGCACCTATCTTAATGATCTTTGGGGACTCAAGGGTTCCAATGTTGAAAGGGATGGTATCCCCAACTTTTCTTTTAGAATCCTATTCTTTATTAATTTCTTTATTTCCTACATCACTCGTCAAGATTGGACTCTCAAGAGGAGTCAAACCTTTAGGAAGTTTATCATTTTCAAGGGAAATTATTTCCTTAGGTTTATAAGGTTCATTATGTAAGAAGGCATAGATTCTTTCATCATCTAGAAAAACATGACAATATTCTACATTATCAAGGAGATGAGGTTGATAAAGAGACAAGAATTTACTATATGTCCTATGTGGTAAAAGTTTCCTTGTAAGAGAAGTTGCAAAAATAGCTCACCTATCAGCCATAGAATTAAGTTCTCTTTTTATATGAGTGATGTTAAAAGACATCAGATTTGAGATTAATGCCCACACAACTTGGGTGTATCACTTCAGTAAATTGTTTTTGGGCTTATATATCTTCCTGAGTAGGTTTACAACATGTTTGGAATAAAAAAAAATAGTAAGATGACTACAGCCAAGGTTACAAGTGTTTTCGGTGCCAAGTAATAAGGCTTCAAACTCAACGACATTGTTTGTACATGAAAATTCTAATCTATAGGAGAAGTTGTGAATCTTTCCTATAGGAGAGTATAATATAATAACTTCTCCATTAAATTAATTTGAACATGCACTGTCAAAGTGTATATGGCTCATATCGTCATCATAATCAGTTGATTGAAGATGCATGTCATGTTTATCAACAAAGATTGAGTATACACCCATGTCTTGTTCAACATAATTTACATTAGGTTGACGAACACTTTCAATATAAGTTAAAATCCTTCCTACCCTTAGTACAATAATATTCTTTCCATTCTTAGGGATGGATAAATGTGATCCATCTAGAGAAAGTTGAACATTGTTTAAGTCTTTCCAGTCTCTACCTGAAATTATTGAATAGTTACTCATAGGCATATCAATTACATGTATATTTAGGGTGGTTCTTATTCTAGGATGAGTGCAGAGTACTAGAGTTACATATTTTTTTTCACCTATGGTAGAGTGTTGTTGGTTATTATAGGACAACATACTTCTTTCATTTTCATTTGTATAGGAAAGGCTTCGTTCTTCCATATTAATCTTTGACATAACACTCGGACCAGATCCACCATCTAAGAGGAAATAGTGATATATTTTATCCATAATATTTATAGAAACATAAAAGGAGGATATTTTACAGGGTTTTTGAAGTTATTTATACATATTTTATTTAAATTTGAATCATCTCCCTGTTATAGTCCAAAATGCCTTATCTATGCATACAATACATTGGCCCTTTCATTTTCATACTTTGCCAAAATATTGTTGAGGCTTCCTTTTAAAAGACCATTTTTTGGAGAGTGTACGCACCCTGTTAAACTAATATCCCACACACACACACATGTTTCATGCTATTTATCTCATGTACACACACATGATGCATGCTAGATAGCCCGTGTTTACCTCCAAAAATTGCAAATAATATAAAATTTCATAGAATTCGACTGAGTTTACGGTCTATGAAGGGTTTGGTAACCATTTTACCCCTTGTATCCCATCCACAAACTGAATAACCATATTTTTATTATACAAAAAGACATCTTGGGGTGTCATTTATGAACATAGGCAATAGAATAAGAAAACTCTCTCAAAATCCATTCCCTTTCTTATCCCAAGTTTTGCATCCCATTATGAGTTTTAGCCTCAACCTTTCCCTCCATCCTTTCTCCTTATGCAACCCTTACTCCTTCCCTTGGTGATAAGTTGGTTGTGAGAACCTAACGTGGGATTGAGGCATTAGGATCCACGACAGAGTATCCTAGACCTAGTTCATGGAACGATTGTTGACAAAGGTTGTAATCCTTTTTGTCTTGAAATTGAATAAAAGAGTTTGTCCTTGTCCCAAAATATTATATTTGGATTCTTTTGTTGATTTACACATTTATATCTATGTCTAAACTTTGAAAGTGATCACTAGGGATTGCATGTTTTGTAGCATTGTGTTCCTAATCTTTTGTAGGTAAGCTTTGGGAGGAGATCTACGATCTAGGAGGTTGCAACAAGCGAAAGAGGTCTATGCCAACCACAAGGACTAAAGGTGAACCCATTGACCCTCTTTCTTCTCTCTCATCACTTTGTTTAGATATTTTTGGGGTAGATTAAGGGTAGAAAAATCTTTTAAGGGAATTTATTTGTCTTCCTTTACCTAGACCCAGTATAGGGGGATTTTCCCCATAGAAAAAATGGTGACTCCACTAGTGAGTCTCTCTAGGGTCTTAGTGGGAGATTTTGGTTTGGTTTGTTTGTTTTTTTCCGTTTTGTTTTTAGTTTTCCAAGTGTACTGAGTCATTTTAGGGTCTCTAGTCTCCTTCGAGGTCCCTAATATCCTTCCTTTCCCAGTTATTTATACAAGCCTTTTTTTTTTAAGTTTGCAGAGGTGTACGAGCCCTGCCATCTGTATAGCCCGTGTACATATGCAGTACACATAGTATACAACCCACGTACATATGCAGGCTTCTTGTGCAAAACACATATCTCTGTGTTTTGGAAGGTTTAAAAAAAAAGGATTTTTTGTTTCCTATCTAGAAGCTTTGTGCTTCTCAGGCATTTTTAAAACTCTTCAGGGTGTTTGTTAATTGTGTTTGATTGGGTTAAAAATTCAGTTTATCTTTCTCTTTGTAAAGAACCCATGTTGTTTCTTTATCTTCTTTTGTTTTCTTTGAATGTTTAGGGTGAACCTATAAGCGTTAGATCCCTCTATAGATTCTAGTGAATCCATACATTGAGGCAGTAGGGTCTCTGTTAGTCTTGGGTTTATTTTCTCTTTATCTTGTTTATGTTTTGAAAAGAGAAAAAGATCATTTACTTGTGTTTTTTCTTTTCTAAGCATTTAAAAAAAATCAAAAAATTGTTGCATTTAGTTATGCATTTTTTTTGGTAGTTGTAGCAAAGGTTGTTTTTTACAAAAGAAAAGATTTATTTTTCAAAGTTCCTTCTTTGTTATTTCCATGAAAGTGTACTAGTTTTCATTTACATTATAAAACAAAAAGCCCATTCTAGGAATGTTTTTGCATTATATGATCTTGGAAGACTATTTTGAAAAGTTTGCATTTACAAAGATTTAAAATCCATTCCTTTAAATTGAAGAACCTAGTTTTCTTTTGCACGAATGCTATAAATTGTTTCTTCTCTTTCATCTCTTTTAAACACCATAAGTTGCACATCCATACCCTTTTGATTAAATCGATCCAATTAAAATCAATGATTAACACTTAAAATCAATTAGACTTTGTAGGGTTCACCAAGTAGTCTAGGATTTAGGGCCTTGAAATAGGTTTGGAGAGAAAACTCTTCAAGGACGTTTAAAAAAAAATAAGAGCCTATGATAGGGAGTGTCAGAGTCAAGTTTTATAAGGCTCGGTTGGGACCCCCCTCTAACACAAGGGATAAACACGAGATCACATGAGGAAAGGTAGAGGAGATAACCTCTCCAAAGTCGAACATAACAATGTGGCGACCATATATTGAGGGTCATTATTTGGAATTACATTGATCACATTTGACTACAGAGCCTCATGGACCTCAAATCCATTCGATATCCTCATTTGTCTTCCAGACCATTTTCTTGTTGAACATATTGTCATTGATGTGAACGGTCGATGTCATTATAATGTGATGATGAATTGTTATGAACAACATGCATAGGAATCTACCTAAATCTCAGGAAAGGAAATATATTATATTTCACAAGATCAACGCAATGAAGAAACACCATTAGGATCAAATTCCCAATAGATCAATGATCTCGATCAGTTCGAATCCAAGTACAAAACCAAAAATCTCATAAGGGAAAGCGCATTGCAGTGATAATAATTTGTTATGAACAACATGGATAGGAATCTAAAAAAAATATCAGAAGGGAAAGTGCATTGCAGAAATGTGATCAGGATTGAAATCCCCATAGTAAAACTACAAAAGAATCGAGGGAGAATAATGTCCATTGATGTAGATTTTAGGACAAACTAGGACTGTCAAATAAAGTCAACTTGCTCTAAGTTTATTCGTAGAATCTCACTTCAGGATAATTGAGAATTGCGAACGAATAACCCAAAGAACCGAAGAAAAAAATAAATATGGACCGTTGATATAGAACTGATCATAATCGTTGGATCAAGAATTCATGAGATCCCAAAAAATATGAAATCCTGACAACCATTGGATCGTGTTGAGATTTTCATGTAAAAAATGGATCGCTAGATGAAGTCAAGTTGCTCGAGGTTTATTTGGGGAATCTCACTTCCGGACAATTGAGAATTGGGAATGATTAAACCAAAGTATTGAATTCTGAAATGAATCTATACAATTGATCTAGAACTGATCACGACCGTTGGATCAAGAATTCATGATATCCTGAAATATCCAAAATCCCGACTACCATTGGATCGTGTTAGGATTTTCATGTCAAATATGGATCATTATATGAAATCAAGTTGCTCGACTTTTATTCAGGGAATCTCACTTCGGTAGAATTGAGAATTGGGAACAGATAAACCAAAGTCTCGAACGTTGAAATGAATCTAGACCATTGATCTAGAATTGATCACAACCGTTAGATCCAAGAAGAGGACATGTGTTCCATCAGGAGATCCATATCAGCAAGGACATGTGGTGCAAGCCAATGGTGACAAGTATCAAGGTCCAGTTGGAATTTTAGGTAGACGTAAGTCAGAAATCTAAGTGACATGTGGCAGCCACTCAACCACTGCCAAGTTAACAGTGACGTCAACAAGTTACGCCAGTCTGAGAGTTTGTCCTTCGGGGAAAACCAAAAAATACCCAAAGTACTGAAGGCTAAAGTCAATGATAAATGTTGATCTAATATCATCTGAATTCTCACGTAAATATTACATCAAAACATGATGTAAGAACTCCCATGTTGACCAACTCTGGTGGAAATTGGAACAACAATTACCCAGACCTTCGAACCCTCGAAGTCCCGAAGTAAATAGTTGTCATCCATATCAACATTTGATTAATTCATAGTCATTAGATTAAGAAGTGGAAGGACAGAGTAAGCGTAAATCATGAAGTAATGTGAATCGTTGATCTAATTCGGGAGCATTCTAAACCATTGATCAAGTACAGTGGAAGGATAGAGTAAACGTAAATCATGAAGTAGCACTAACCGTTGATATAATTTGGGAGCATCATCGACTGTCGATCAAGTAAAGTGGAAGGATAAATTAAATGTAAATCATGAAGTAACACTAATCGTTGATCTACTTTAGGAGAATTCTCAACCGTTGATCAAGCATGGTGATAGGATAGCGTAAGCAGAGGTGTTAACTGACAAAAAACACTCACCACTTCCTTATGACTTATTCGGTAGGCTATCATTCTAGACGAATTGAACTACTCATATTTCTAGTAACCCTAACTCCCGGAGTACCGAAGCTCTGAAATAACATTTGGACCGTTGAAGTTTATGAACACATGTCAACTCAAGATTAACAATCTGGAAGATATCACTTCGGAAATAACAAGAATGGTTGAAAGAAGAGACCGAGCTTAAATTAATAAGCCCATTATTTTGCGCATATGGTCATATGAAAAACATGGTTTCAAGGAAGCTCCTCCATAGAACTTGATTTTTACAACATTTGCAGTGATAGGCTTTTAGCCAGAACATGATAAAATGAAAAACAAGGGATTTGAAGTCATTAAATCAAAGTAGTAATAATAATAATATAAATTATTATTATTAATTCAAATGAAGAGGTGTATGAAGAAGTGTGATGGTTCAAATAAGGGGCATAATTACTCAAACTGATACATGTTAGGAGGCTATATAAACAAAGAAGTAGGGTGAACAAAATATGTAGTTGAATTTGTTGAAGTAAATATATTTATATATAATGGATTGAATGAAGTTTCATTCTATCAGGTTGGTGTCTATTTACAAGAT
>JZKD02S2089394.1:154587-175192 GCA_000966675.3 Picea glauca | reverse complement strand
CCCTAAGGAATGACTGTCTGGACCAGTTCCTCTGTTAACCACAAGAGGAAAAGATTGTCCTGTATCAACCTCCAAAACGAACCATTCCTCATGTTAACCACAATGAGAAATCGTTATGAGGGTTGGATTCCTCATTTATCAGTTGGATCTAAGAACTACAAGCTAAGTCTTGTAACAAAGAGTTGGGTCTCTCACAATTGCTTGAAGTTGAAGATATTGAAAGATTGATCTTTATGTATTCATTCAAGTTAAATAAATAAATAAAATATTTATGCTTTTATATATTGGTTGAGAAAATGAAATAAATATATGTTGTTCAATTTATTTATGAAAAGTGGAAAATTGTCCAAATTTTTGTGACACTGATTCACTCCCCACATTTATTTTCAAGTGTACATTTCAACAATTGGTTTCAGACCGGGTGCCTTCAACACATTTTAAACACTGGAGGGTATATTCTGAAGAAATGGGTGGACAAATTGATATCTCCACAAATGAATCTCCCTTATTTGATGGAACATATTATTCATCATGGAGGGAAAATATGAAAAGATATATGAAGTCAAGATGATCTTGAGTTTTGGAATCGGTAGTAAGTAATCCCTGACACTTAATTACTTCAAAGAGAAAAACCAAAACTACAAAGGAAACAAGGTGAAACATTTCAGTAGCCTTAAAAGCACTCTAGGATGGATTGCTAGACCAAGTCAAAGAAAAGATGAGGCACTACAAATATGCTAAAGAATTATGGCTCCAACTAGAAAATTGTTATCAGGATGAAGCACAAGAATAAGATAAATCCTATCAAAGTAAGAAACAAGACTCGGATAAAGAGGAGTCCTATCAGAATAAAGAACAAAACTTATAAGAAGAGAATTCTTATCAGGAAAAGGAACAAGATAAAGAAAATGAAAATTGCAATCAGATTGAAGAACATAATACAAAGAAAGACATTTATAATCATAATGAAATGAAGGATTTAATTCAATCCTCAGTCATAAATGAAAAAGACAACCTTATCAAGGAATTGAGGCATACCTTAGTAATGACTAAATAAAAATTACATAATCTTAAGACTGATGTTACAGTTGCAATAGAAGATATTTGTATGGAACTAGGAAATGGTATACATATTAAAGTTCATATGGAGGCCATTGACAATATTGACTACACAACCATGTGCAATCTATAAGAGTTGGAGAAACTTCAAAAAGATATGTTTCTACTTCAACAATTCGATCAATCTAGCCATGAAGAGATTGAATAGAGAGTTCAACTAGAAGACAAATAAAAAGAGATCAGATGATTGAAGATTGAATTTGATCATCTGAAAAAGGAAATAGAAGAACTAAAGACACATGACAATGAAAGAAAAGAAGTACTAAAAGAAATAGAAGAATTGGTTAATAGTCTAAGAACTCAACTCGAGGAAACTAAGAAAGTGAAGAATTCCTAAAGATCCAGTTAATTAGGAAATAAAATTGTTACCACATGTTGGAATTGGAAATCATCAACTTCAAAAAGATAAATTAAAGTACTAATGCAGATCTTATTAATCAAATTGAAGAAGCCAAGAAAAGGAAGAATCCTAGAAGATCCAAACAACTAAAAATGAATAATGATCCAGATTTTATGAGCATAATGAAATGACTACAAATTATTAACAGATGCCTAACACAGAATAAAAGAGATACAATAAAACTGGCTTTCTATTCAACAAGGAAATAAGCTAAAACTATAAAATGCAGCAAAAAATAATCTTGTTGGAAATGTGGCGTCTTATCTCTGAGAAGAGATGTGACGGTTGTGCTCATTCTCAAGAAGAACATTACAATGAGGCTCTAAAGGAATTTTTACAATAAACAAGAGTGTCAAAGACCCTAGACATCCAAAAACCTAACCCTAGTAGATGTGGGCCCCGTTTTGGTAAGTCGGTACATCAACTTCCCAAGGTCATAACTTTTGCATACAATCTATGTTTTAAGCGTACGATAGCCCGTTAGAAATATCTATCCCAGGAATAAAATTGTTGTTGAAATTTTCATAATAAAACATTTCGACCAGAAGATACCCCAAAAACGTCGTTTAGGGCCTCAAAATGGCTCCGAAAGTTCAGGACCCGAAAAACTACTAAAAATAATAAATTACTAAAATTGCCAAAAAGTTGTTTTGAGCGAGCTAGAAAAGGTGGGTGGCCACCGATATCCACCTAGATCAATCCTTCATCCTTAGGAAGAAATGGTCTCCATTGCATTGACTTCCCCCATCAGATGAGGAAATTTTTGTTGAATTTGGCCCCGAGTGAGACACTTGCCTTGGTGCAAGAGTTTCCCTACTTTGATGACTCGATAAAGCTAGATCCATTTTTGTTGAGTGCCCTTGATATGTGTCCAAAATATGATCGTTAGATTTTTGTTGTATGTAGTCAGGGTTGAGATCTGTTGGTGTCAGTTGTTCTACTATGTCTGAGGTGTCCAATAATGGTGGGAAATAAGGCTGAAGGAGGTCCATGTTGAACATTGGGTACAGGCCAAGGAAAGGAGGAATCTTGAGATCAAAATAATTATCCCCCAAATCCCCCATGATGGTGTACGACCCAAAACAAAGTGAGTGAAGATTCTGATGGGGTCCTATAAGGCATTCTTTCTGCAAGTGCAACCAAACTTTGTGGCCCACCTAAAACTTATGTGGCACCCAATGTTGATCATGGTGCTACTTGTAATTGTCATTGGACTTTTGTAGGATATATTGAACCTGTTAGCAAATGTGTTGGATCCACTCAATAAACCTGGTGGATTTTTCAGCTTCAGTTGGAGCAAGAGATAAGTTGATCGAGGTGACTGCAAGGGGAAGTGCAACATCTATGGGACCCAATGGTTTGAATCCCAACCCCACCTGAAAGGGGTTGTGATCGGTTGAGCTATGTAGGGATTGGTTGTTTCTATGATGGACATAGGGAAGACTATCATCCCATGTGCGAGGGTTCTTGGACTTATACATGCGCAGGATATGCATGATCATTTGATTTAAACTTTGGTTTGGCCATCTTTTTGGAGGTGGAAGGTCATGGATTTGGCTTGGTGTCCAGTGATTAGAGGCTCGACCAGAATGTGATGAGAAATCAACTATCTCTATATAAGACAATGGTTGTGGGATTCCAAAATGTACCCAGACTCATTCAAAGAAGAGCTTGGCAATGGCTTTTGCTGTGATGCTCTTCTTCCAGGAAACCAAAATTTCCATCTTAGAAAAGCGATCAACAACCATAAAAACAAAATCATTTCCCCACTTGGTGGATGAGAGGATTTGCATGTAGTCCATTGAGATGGATTCCCATGGCCTATCAAGAGTAGGAAGAGGGGTGTATAGGCCTTGTTTCTTAGTGGTCAGTTTGGAAATAGTGTAGGCAGTGCAAGACCTAATATACTTGTTGACCTCTTGTCAAAGTTTCGGCCAATAGAAATGTTTTTGTAGCATCGCCACTGTCTTTTCGGCACCGAAGTGTCTTTTCACCCGACCGTAGTGGGATTTCTAGAGAATATTTTCTTGCTCACTTGATGGAACGCAGATGTGGCCTAGATGACACAACAACCCATCTTGAAGGTGGAAACTATCAACAACTATGTTTTCACCCAACATTTGGTAGGTGGTGGCAAAGTCCGGGTTTGTCTCATAGAGTTGGGACCATTAAGAGGTCTCATGGAAGCAAGAGTCTAGCACTGTGGTGAGTGTCGCGATTGGCGGTCCACTGAGGCAATCAACGATGCGGTTGGTGATTCTTGTTTTATACTTGATGTTGAGGTGGAATTGTTGTAAGTATGTGGACCACTTTTAATGGTAGTCATTCTGTAATTTTCCTTTTGTCTTCATGAACTGCAGTGGCTTATGATCAATGTGGATGATTTTATCCTTCCCAAGAATGTAATGTCTCCATTGGTAGAAGGATTTCATAGTGGAGTACATTTATTTTTCGTAATCAGGGTACTTACAGAAAACATCTGATAGTGTTTCACTATGATAGGCCATAGGGTGGCTGTGCTAAGTGAGAAGGACGCCCACAGCATAGTATGAAGCATATGTCTCAATCTCAAAGGGATATTGTAGGTCTGGTAGTAAAAGTATTGGGGTTGAGCACAAGTGTTGCTTCAAATCATTGAACACTTGTTGTTGGGACCGACCCCATGCAAATGTTTCCTTACCACCACCCCTGGTTATTAGCCTGAGGTCCCATGAAATATGGGAGAATCCAACACGAACCTGTGGTAGAAATTGGCAAGGCCCAAGAAGCTACGAAGCTCAATGAGTGTGTTTGGGGATGGCCAGTAATGGATGACTTGGATCTTGGATGGATCCACATGTATGCCATGTTGATCAACGATGTGGCCCAGGTAATGGACCCTATCCATGCTGAGGGATCATTTTTCCAAGTTGGCGTATAGCTTGTGCTATTACAAGGTGTGCAGAACCTGTTGAATATGCTCCAAGTGTTCTTCCCAAGACTTCTTGTAAATGATAATTTCATCTAGATACACCACTACAAAAGTATTGGTGAATGGTCGCAGGATATCATCCATCATCTTCATGAAAGTGGTTGGAGCATTTGTCAAACCAAAAGGTATGACCAACTATTCAAAAAGGCCTTCCTTTGACTTGAAGGCAATCATCCATACATTTGTTTTTCAATCTTATTGAAGTATTTGGCCCCTGTGAGTTGATCAAGAAGGTCATCAATTCAAAGAATTGGGTATCGATTTATGAATATGACTTTATTCAGGGATTAGTAATCAATGCAGAGTCACCATGTTCCATCTTTCTTTTGTACCATCATGATTGGGCTCTTGCAAGGTGATGAACTAGGACAAATGTTCCCCTTATGAAGAATTTCTTGGATCTTTCTCTTGATCTCCTCATTCTCTAACATAGAGTGGTGATAGAATGGCCCATTGGGAAGTAGTGCGTTGGGGGTTAGATCGATGGGGTGCTTGACCTAATAGTGCAGAGGTACCCTGGTAGGTGAGGAGAATATATCTGAGTATTCTTCGAAGACCTTATCTACTTGCTTCTTATGTGTGAAGAGGTCGGTCACAGAGACCCTGGATGTGGTTGTGATCTTTCGCTCATTCCGAGAGCTAATCATAAATAATACAAACTTCCCCATATGAGATATGACCTTCCTTCATTTCTTGGAAGAGATCAAGGAAATAACACTAGGTGGGACTACCTTGGGTATCCTATACAATTTCTTGTTCAAAGTAATAATAACACTACGAGGCCTAGAATCATATACATCATGATGTTTCCATAAATAAGGTTGGCCCAAAATAACATCACAAACTTCGAGAGGAGAAACATCACACAATACCTCATCTTTAAAGGGCTTGATGTCGTATGACAGTTGGCATTGTTGGCTGATGCGGAGATAGCTTCCTTGGTGGAACCATCCAATGGTGTAGGGTTGTGGGTGCAACGTTGTCAGTAGGGCCAACTGCTTGACAACCTCTATTGGGATGAGGTTCTTTTGGCTACCACTATCAATGATGAAGTGAAACATGGTGTCTTTTACTCACATCTATGAATGGAAGAGGCACTCTCCTTCTTCTGGCTCGTCTGCTTCATTAGGATGGAGCTTGGTGGTAGCAATGGTGGCACTGGGTTCCACATCAATGATTTGTCTTCCCCTTTCTGGTTTTGACTCATAGTTAGAACCTGCATCTGATTCATAGGATTTCACTTCGGCCACTAGTGACTGCTTTGAGGGGTAGTCAACAATATTATGTGAAGGGCTCTTATGGAAGTCACACCACTTCCCAGTATCTTTCTTTGTATTTTCGATGTCCTTTTCTTGCGGCTTGGACTAGTTCTCCTGATACTGTCCATATTTTCTATGTCCTTTGTTCTGTGGGTTGGGGTCACCCTTTCCTGGATTTTGCTGTGTGGGGTTCTCGGGCCCAAATTTTCATGTCTTTTGTTCGAGCTTCTGCTTGATTTTGATGACATATCGTTTGGTCATGCCCAAGGATGATATGTCCAAAAATTCAATTTCGGTCTGGATGTATCTATGTAGAGCACCACAATACTTGAGCGCCATATGTGACCCTGAATCTTTGATACCCATCTTGGTGCACAAGGTATGGAATATATTTTTGAACTCTAGCACTGCTTGGTCTATTTCTTTCCGTAGTGTGGTCCATTTGGTATACAAGTCACCATAACTTCCAACAGGGTAGTATTTTTCCTTAATAACATCCTTGAGGATTCCCAAGTGGTCATGACTATAAATAACGAGGGTTCCTTTGTTTTTTTTTGCTCACATAATGTTTCCCACCAATATTTGACATAGGGAATGACTTTGAGGAGTGCAAAAGTAATCTTTTCTCTATTTGAAAATTTATGGACAAAAAAATATCCTTCTAGTAGATTTTGTTAGCACTAGGAATCACCCTCAGACTATAATGAGAATAAGCTTAGTACCCATCAGTTTATATAGTAAATGTAAATGTGTTTTAGGTGGTCAAATGGAGAAGACTCAATGATAATAATGCTCTAACTCATAAATCTGGACTAGCATGCATACGAAATTGGGGTCTAGAATCAACTTCAGTCACTAAGTTAGAGTAAGGGTTAATAGAGGGAAGACTTTGGTGAGGAGAGTGTAGAGGTTTGTTGTGGACATTAGGTATTCCAACAGCCTAAGGAGGAACAACTTAAACACAATATCCTCTTGAATTCAAATCTCAAAGAATCTGAAAGAAATTATAACAACACTATAATATAAAATTCATCATAATACAATCATAACAATCCATGTGAATTAGTCAATCATGAACTCTCTCAGTATTAGAGGCAAATAAGATGGAACAAGAAATATGACTTAGATTAACTAATATGTCTAAAAAAAAAATGCATAACCAAAGAACCATTGTTCTTCATAAAAATATTACAACAACAGGGAGCCTAGCTCAACCCTTCGACCATAACAAAATATCAAAACCGAGTATTTATACTCATAACAATTCTCCACCATGAGAGATGCAACCTGGATATTACATTCAAAACTTTGCATCTGCATATTCTTCTATCAATCTGTACATTCATTCTTCTGTCAGACGCGAGCTCAGATCAGTATGGGCTTTGCATGAAAATACGTTGACCGGGTAATTTTCGCCGAACGGTCTGCCTACACACTTAAATTTCCATGATTTCCATTTATGGGGTGAGACGAGGTTTCAACCACCTTCTCCGTTTCCATTAACTACCTGCATCGAGATCGGCATGGATCCTAACACCCATGAATTCTCCAGGAGATGTTCATGAGTCCTCCAAGTCAAACCTAACACTTCAAAACCATGCAAATCTTCTGATGAGAGAAAAATGAGCATTTTCATCTCTTCGTGCAGCTCATATACATTGCTCCAAATGACTTTAGGCCATGACCTTATGCATCCCCTATCGGGACTCTTCACTCCCCTTGATTTCAAATATCTCAATGTTCGATTCTGCGAAATGACCCATCTAGATCGACGGTCAGATTTTCTTTGATCTTGACGGTCAGGATCATTTCCTTGAACAATATTAGTCACATGTTGATCAATAGGTGCTTTCCCTTTCTTTATGACTCTGCTCCCATATGACTGTGGGGTGTGATTGTGGGCCCAAATCTCATGCACGTCACGATTTCACGTTTCACGAACTCTTGTTGTGCTCCATGCTCAAACCTGAAAGTTGCGAAATCATGATCTCTTGGATCAGGTGCCACACGTCCCCTTTGATTGGATGGCCCAAATGAATATCGACATTTCATGATCTCGGCTATCAGAATTTCGGGACCTCGGTTATCATCATTTTGGGACCCCAGCTATCGTCATTTCTCACTCGAGGTTTTCTGAAATGAATTTATCCATGATGATCCTGTGCCACATGTCCTTTTGTAATGAACATCCCAGTTCTCTTTGTGACTTTGCATTTTGCATGTTCTCATGACTCTGCCCTTTGACGTTTTTGCTCCACGAGTCAGCAAAATGTTGATCCATGGCCACCTATCCCCTGCCTTCATATGCCTCGACTTTGGATAAAATACATATGGTGGGATTTTAAG
The DNA here is from genome assembly GCA_000966675.3 of Picea glauca. Lineage (NCBI taxonomy): Eukaryota > Viridiplantae > Streptophyta > Pinopsida > Pinales > Pinaceae > Picea > Picea glauca. The sequence goes on along the minus strand of JZKD02S2089394.1, from coordinate 167,097 downwards.
CCCCTTTTCTCACATTTTCTCCACCCAAGGGCCAAATACTTAGGGAAAACACCCCCTTACAATTATATGTGATAGCATTAGGCTCCATGGGGGATAGATTCCTCCCTGTGAGGCTCTAAGATCTTCTTTTGTAGTTTCAGTCGCCTTCTGTTGGGATATGGAGTCAAGATCAAAACACCCTACTGAGGAATAAAATCCGATAAGTAAAAATGAAAACAAACACACATTCTCCAAGGAGCTTATTTATATACAGTCCTAAACTAATTGATTTTTACAAAATGCTAGGTAAAAGAAAACTTCCACCATAGCCATTCAAATTGTTTGATAACTGAATCCTTCGCTTCATTGCAAATGATCCATAAAAGACAAGGAAAGCATGATAGCTGACTAATTTCATTCTTATGATCACCCATATTACCTTCAAATGTTGATAAAAATATCAAGCCTGCATGCTCCAAAGCATTTGAAAAGTGTAACTTTATGTACTTATTGACAAGATCATGAAACTGAAGGAAACACATGATTAACTTATGAAATGTTACCTTCAATTTTTCAAAGCTGCTGACAGCTTTCTTGATGTCCCCTACAGGTACCTTGATTGAAAGACAACCACAAGCATCTGTGGGTACAAAAGATGCTTACTGTGAACTATAGGTACAAGTGGAATAATGATGGACGTAGGTGGTTGTTGATCCACTAATGACTGTGGATTTACTTCAGGCTATGTATAAATGACCTCTTCATGTGCCTCAACTAAGGGATGCTCCTGTTCAAATTTTATGTCTTCCGTGACAAGGCCAACCTATAAATCATCCTTACTATCTTCATAGTGATCAAATACAAGATAATATTGTTTCTCATCATCACTAGGATATTAATCAAAAAGGGGTTGTCTTTCATATCTATGATCATCCTTTAAATAAGTAATTTTATCAGGAAAATAACTGTTAAAAATATCTATTTCAGGAATAGTAGTAATTGTTGCTCCTAGTTGTTCATACACATGATTTTCATCAAGATGAGGCTTCTCATGGATACATGCGTCTAAGACAAAATTATACGCAGTCTTTTGTTCATAGGGACAACAGGTAAAAGCTTCCGGACATTCAGAGTTGAGATGATACTGACTTTGAATCCTACCACAAGCTCGGAGGTTATCCTCCACTTCCCCAACATCCATGAATAATTGAGATAGATATTTTGATTTCCTTTCTCTGAGGTGAAGGACAATATCTGAATGATGATCCATGACATAGTACACCATGGAAGCAGTCTTTATGGGTCTGATCTCTACAGGCATATTATGGTACACACAGTAAAACCTCCTGTTGAAGACGGCCAAGGCTTCCTCTTTCCTTCTCATCAAGGAATTAAGATCATCCTAGTACTGAGCAAGGGACTTTTTCTCACCCCACCACTTCAAAAATGCATTGCATAATTCAACCCAGGAACCAATGGAGTCAACTCCCAAACATTTAAACCACACAGAAGCATCTCCAAAAAACGAATTTGAGAACAATCTCATGGCAACATCACCATGATCAATCTCAAGTTGAACAACAAAGTTCTCAAAGGCCTCAACATGCCTCTCAATTGTAACATGGTCTTCATGAGAAAAATGAGGAATATATTCAGAGAAATCAGGAGGATAAGGATGACGATGATATGGAAGCTTTAAAGGTTTAAACAACATGTCTCTGATTCTAGTTTGAAAACTAGTGGGATGAATATGAGGCTTATCACAATGATGGCAAGGAACAACAATAATAGAAGGATGATATGAGATTTGAGGAGGTTCTGGATCAATTTCAACCTCCTTAGGGATGCAAGGGTGATTGAATCTAGGAGGGATCTTAGTATGAAGTTTATCCTTATGAATAGGCTGAGCTGAGGATATAGGATCAACATATACAATACAGGTAGAAAGTATGTCTTCTTCCTCCAAAGATGGATATATAAAGGAAGGTTAGTGATCAAAATGATAAACAAATAAAAATATGATCATTTTTATATGTGAAGGAAAAAACAAAAATGAGTTGATAGAGAATAACAAGATTTCATGCAGAAACCTCATAAGCTAATACCTGGTCATTGCCTTCATCTTTCTATCAATAGGATCTTCCCTAGTGGAGTCTCTGATTGTGGAGTCACCAGTTAGATTATTACAATCAATTTTTGTATCCCACTCTTGTCTACCATTAAGAGTTGGATCTATGTCATTCTTCCCAGGGAGCTCTTCAATCTGCTCAAATTCGTCCTTGCCAGTAGCGCCATACATGTTAGCACTAGGAATCACCCTCAAAATATAATGAGAATAAGCCCAGTACCCATCATTTTATACAGTAAATGTAAATGAGTTTTAGGTGTTCAAATGGAGAAGACTCAATTATAATAACATTCTAACTAAGAAATATGGACTAACATGCATAAGAAATTGAGGTCTACAATCAACTTCAGTCAATAAGTTGGAGTAAGGGTGAATAGAGGGAAGACTTTGATGAGGAGAGTGTAGAGATATGTTGTGGACATCAGGTCTTCCAGCATCCTAAGGAGGAAAAACTTAAAAACAATATCCTCTTGAATTCAAATCTCAAAGAAACTGAAAGAAATTATAATATCACTATAATATAACTTTCATCATAATACAATCATATCAATTCATGTGAATCAGTCAATCATGAAATCTCTCAATATCAGAGGCAAATAAGATGGAATAAGAAAGTTGAATTAGATTAACCAATATGTTTCAAAAGAAAATTCGTAACCAGAGAACTAGTGTTGTTCATAAAAATATTACAATAGCAGGAAACCTAGCTCACCCCTTCGACCATAACAAAATATTAAAACCTATTATTTATACTTAGAACAATTCTCCCCCATGAGAGATGTGACCTGGATATTACATTCAAAACTTTGCAGACACGAGCTTAAATCGGTATGGGCTTTGTAGGAAAATCCATTGACAGGGGAACTTTCGGTTGACAGTCTTCCTACACAATTGGCTTTGCATGATTTCCATTTATGGGGTGAGACAAGGTTTCAACCACCTCCCCCATTTCCATTAACTACCTGGATCAGGATTGGGATGGAGCCTGACACCCATGAATTCTCTAGAAGATGTTCACAACTCCTCCAAGTCAATCCTAGCACTTTGAAACCACATAGATCTTCTGATGAGACCAAAATGAGCGTTTTCAGCCCTTAGCATAGCTCCTATCCATTACTTCATGCGACCTCGGGCCATGGCCTTATGCATCCCCCATATGAATATTCAGGATTTCACCTGTCGGGACCCTTCACTCCCCTTGATTTCAAATATCCCGATGTTCGATCCCGTGAACTGGCCCATCTAGATAAACGGTTGGATTTTCTTTGATCTTGATGGCCAGGATCATTTCCTTGAACAATATTAGCCACCCGCTGCTCGATAGGTGCTTTCCCTTTCTTTATGGCCCTGCTTCCATATGACCACGGGCTGTGATCATGTGCCCAACTCTCAGGCACGTCGTGATTTCATGTTTAGCGAACTCATGTTGTGCTCCATGCTCAAACCTCCAAGTCATGAAATCACGATCTCTTAGATTAGGTGGCACACATCTCCTTTGATGAAACGAGCTAGATGAATATCGACATTTCAGGATATTGGCTATTAACATTTTGGGACCTTAACTATCATCATTTCGAGACCTCATCTATCGACATTTCGGGACCTCGGCTATGAGAATTTCTCACTTGAGATTTTCCAAAACAACTTTCTCCATGTTGATCCTATGCCACATGTCCTTCTGTAACGGACGGCCCAGTTCGCTTAGTGACTTCATGTTTCGCGACTCCTCATGACTCTGACCTTTGAATTTTCCACTCCTCAATTCAAGGAAATGTTGATCCATGGCCACCTTTCCCCCGCCTCCATACACCTCCACTTTGGATAAAATTCATATGATGGGTTTTTAAACCCCTTTTCTAGTATTTTCTTCGCCCAAGGGACAAATCCTTAGGGAAAACACCCCCTTACAATTATATGTCATAAAATATTCAACCACTTATCTACACCATCTGCTTCTATCTAAACTTCAAATACAGTAATATCGAAGTTTATGTGTACCTTGAAGGGGGCGACGCCTCCACTCGAAGAAGATATTTTGTCTGTTGGTAGTTGTTGAAGGATTTGTGTGAAACTATCCATCATCTCATTCCTTTGTCGCATGAGGGATTCCTCAAGAAATTTTTTAAAAGGATATGATGTCCCATCATCTTTCTTTTCTCCTTCCACGAGAGGTCTCTTGGGCGTGTGAGATCTTTGGTCCTCAAGAGAAACAAGCTCTAGACCCAATTCTTTGTACTCTGACCTCATTGGGGACATGCATTAAGATGACAAGGAGCAGAATGTTGTAATACCACTGATCTAGATTTTATGAGCAAAACAAAATGACTACATATTATTAATAGATGTTTAACATAGAATAACAGAGATACAGTAAAACTAGTTTTCTATTCAACAAGGAAATAAGTTGAAACTGTAAAATGTAGCGAAAAACAAGCTTGTTGGAATGGTGGTGGCTTATCTCTGAGAAGAGATGTGATGGTTGCGCTCATTCACAAGAAGATCATTACAATGAGGCTCTGAAGGCCTTTTTACAACAAATTGGAGTGTCAAAAACCCTAGACATCCAAAAACCTAACCCTAGGAGATGAAGCACCAAAAGTCATGTGGGCCCCGTTTGGGTAAGTTAGTACATCAACTTCCTGGGGTCATAACTTTTGCATACGATCTCTGTTTTAGGCGTATGATAACTTGTTGGAAATATTTGTTTGAGGAATACAACGTTTGATGAAAATTTCATGAATAAATTTTCCAATTGAAGGATACTTAAAAAAAATTCGTTTAGGGCCTAAAAATGACTCTGGAAGTTCAGGACCCGAAAACCTGCTAAAAATAGTAAATTACCAAAATTGCAGAATGTTGTTTTCAACCAGTTGGAAAAGGTGGGTGGCCATTGATATCCACCTAGATCAAATAATCATGCAAAATGTTTGAATTAGAATCCATCAACCTCAAAAGGATTCAACTAGAATTCGAGGAAGAAATCAATGTTATAGCAAGATTTGCATCACCCTATAAAATCTTGCATAGAGAGTCTTTTTCCATTTCCCTATGCAGACTTAAAATCCCTTTTATTGCAAATACCAGAGCTAAAAATTTATTTTTCCACATCTACGCACCTTTTCTACTATACAACATGCATATGCACAGGTTGCACCACTACAACCTGCGTACATCAGGAAATGTGCCCAAAATTGAAAAATGGTGTTGGGTTTCCATGTCACATCACACGATCAATGATCCTTGGCCTTACATATACTAGAAACATTACAAATTATCCCTTCAGTTCCACTTGAAGGCTATAAATGATAAATGGTCCAAACTTGAGCTATGGAAAAGAGGAGAAAGAATTCAACTTTGAGAGCAAAGTTATTCTGGAGGAATTATTCACTTCACATTGAGTCTGCATCCCTTTATCCTTTAAGTTTGAACATAGTGTTCATCTCCCAAGCTCTTCCCTTGTTGATTGAGAACTTCATTGTCTCTCTTACATGAGCTTTCCTTTGGTGGAGGATTGAAGTGGTGGAGGCCCAGCTAGAAGGAACTTAGTTTCTTGGTTCTGAACCCTGCCGACATGGAAGTTTGTAACTTATTCACTTATGTTGATCATATCTTAATAGAAATAAACTTTCCTTGTCCAATTAATATCTTGCAAATATTTGAATTATTATTCCATGGGTGTATTTTTTATTAATGTTGATGTATTATGCTATTGAATGTGCTAACATTATATATTATCACCATATGCTTGCATTGTTTGGTTGTTGAGGACTAGTTGCAGGTATATTTCTTTGGGTCAAGTGCTCAACAGTGGGCTTCATAGAACGTTTGGACAAGGTAGGCCTTTTGTCTTGTATTTATAGCATATTTCTCTATATATCATACTTGAGAATAGAGTTGATTTCTACAGTCATTTCCATCTGTTATGGTTTACCCCTTGCCATAGATAGATTTTCCTTGTAACAAAATTGATGACCATATTGAGGATAGAATCTTGTTTTTCAGGGTTTGGAGTGTTTTTCTCCTTATATTTCTCTCATTCATATTGAATTTCTTGTCGTATGATTTCTTAATAGTCTCTCTTCACTCTAGGTCTGATTCTTTCAGCCTTCTCCTTGGCTTGGCAGTTTTTTGACACTTGTATGCAGGATTTTTCCTGACAGACGCGTACATACACATGTTGTACTTATGAAAGATGCATACATATGCACTTTTCCCTTGAACAATCATGTACATCAACCTTTGTTGATTGATTGATGGGTTTCGTGGTTTGATGATTGTTGAGTCTTCTTGGGTCTCTCTAGTGACTATTAAGTGTCTGTGGTATGATGAGAAACATGTCTTTGGTTGAATTTTTGGGCAGTGCCTTTCTCATCGTCTTTTCATTTTGATTGTCCTTGAAACTTGGGATGGGTGTTTTGATACTTGATATCCTACTTGGTTTGTTCATGTCTATACACAATAGAGCCATTATATCAAGTTGTTGTTCATTCCTTGCATTTTCATTTTTTCTTATATTGAAAATACAAAAATATTAGGCATTTTAAATTGCTTGGAATTTTCATCTCTTGAGTTTTTTCTCATTTATCTTAGTGCATGTAAAGAAAGATTACATTTTTTTTAGAACTACATAATTGAATTGAGAATTTCATTTTTTAAAGAAGCATATCATTCATTGAAAATTGAAGTTAGGAATTTGCATTGTTTTCATATTCATTTACTTTACTTGATGAGTCATAACATCACTAGTTTCACGACCACACATTTTGAGTAAGAAAGGCCATTAAAATTAATGTTGTAATTTAAAATTGATTAGTAACGATTTTATTTTCTAGGGTGCACCAACTAGCTTAGGATTTAGTGCCTTGGAATAGGATTTTGTGAGTAAACTTCTCTGAAGCTATTAAATCAACATATCTGTCTGACTAAGGGAGTGGAGAAATCCATTGTATAATTGGTAATATCAGGAGCCTCCACTTACACCAGAGTTAAACATGAGTTCATGTGAAGTTGATTGAAGGGATATCCCTCTAATACCTTCCTAGCATAAGAGATATTTATGGGGATCTATTTGTATCTAGGGATATTACTAGTGCCCTTACCTCCGTGAGAGGTGGTGCTTTCAAGGTGTCAGGCTTTGCTACCCTACCCATACGGCGGACCTGACTTACGACTGTTCATCTCCACATCAGTTATACCATGGTTTATTAGTTTCTTGACTTAGGTACCACATAGGTTACTTGCAAGGGTTATTCTATAGGTACCCTAGCTCAGATAAGGGTCGGACATCACATAGTATTTATGGAGGATTACCTCTCCCAAGGGATCTGATCGACTGGTTGTTAATCCCACGAGGACACTTATAATTGATTCTGGTACCTTTGATCTTTAGCAAGGAGACTCAGGCCCCTTTCAGCCACTTTATCCTGTTTGTGTGCATAGTTGTCATTTGATTATTTTTGGTGTTCTCTTTGATTACTAGTTGGCCTTAGGATTTTTTTTTACATCTTGAGTCTTAAGTCATTGTGGACTTGGGCCAGCTTCCCCGTCGGTCTCGCTGCTTGTTACAGGTACCACCAGATTTCGAGTCTTTTCCTTCTAAAAGGCATAGAGTTATTAAACGTGGTACACACACCTCCACTTATCATACGTGTGATTCTACAAGGATGAGTACTAAACCAAGTCATCAAAATACTGGGATCCCCTCAACTCCCACAACTACTATAGTTAAGGGCACCCCTTTGACTCCTGCAACCACAATGGTTGTAGTACCGGAGGCACCTATCATAATTATTGTCCATCCTATAGTGAATACTCAATCTATTTCCATGAACCCATTTGGGACTCTTGGTCATTCATCGGGCTATAAAATTTAGTCCATCCCTATGGCCTCTAGTCCTTTTTCCTATGGTATGTTGAATTTTAATTTGCATTTCTCAAACTCTATCCCATTCGTTGGATCTAATGCTATTATTGCACTCGGGGGCACAAATCCTCCTTATAATCCATTCTCATTTGGTGGCATTCATGTCCCTTAAGAGACTCCTATCGTGGGAGGATTTCCTCCTCTCATTCCCGGGTCTAATACTATTACTTCTGGATGGAAAAACCAACATGGTGGAAAATCTTCTTCTAAAGTTTTGTCCTTTACACCCACCTCCTCAATGTCAATTATGACTAACATGTCTGTCATGATGAATCCACCTTTATCCTCTGGATTCACACCTGTAGGATGTTAGTTTCACACCTTGGGTGCCCCCCAAACCGAAGCCACTCTGGTTGGGGGCATTTTTTATAACCCCCATCAAAACATTCCTACTAGAATGGTGCCCAAAAAACCTCTTATGAATCATCCTGGAAGAGTGCCTTACAATCTTGGACAGGGCCATGGTGCATACCAGAACCCTAGATGGGATGCAATTCCACAAACACAATATTTCCAGTGAGCTTAGGGCTAGATTTTGCAACCTCGTCTCCCTTTTCTGGCCACGCTCAACCTGCCAGACTTGTCTAAGTTAATGAACGAACTTATGTGTCACGATCCTACATGGCCCCCCATCCCCACCATGCTTCCTTTGGATATTCCAAAATTCGAAGGCAAGAATGGTGAGGATCCTGGTGGTCACGTTACCACCTTTCACTTATGGTTCTCTTTGAATTCTGTTAATGATGATTCCATTTGGTCAAGATTGTTTCAACGCACCCTCAGGGGTTTTTTTCACAAAATGGTATATTGAGCTACCTAAGGGGGCATACACAACCTTTAGTCAGATGGTTTTAGTCTTCCTTAACCACTTCCAATTGTCAATTCATTACGATGTTGGCCCAGAACTTCTGTCAACCTTATGCCAAGAAAAATCCACTCATATCTCGGATCACATCCAGGAGTGGCATAGATGGAAGAGGTTGATCAAGACCCGCATACCCCCAGAGTTCTTGTTAGAGTGGTTCCTTAAGTCTCTACAACCTCCTATTTCGAAGGATGTCGCTACATCTGGGGTTACATCTAAGGAAGAAACAATCTTCAAATCATAGAAGTTAGATCTTATATATGCTTAGTCTGGGATGTTATACGAGATTCTTTCTAATGCACCAAGGTCAAACTATGACCCTAGACAAAAGCTCGTACCTCATGTCGATGGCATTTTAGGTTTCGCCAATGTAAGATCCATAGACTCGGTGAAAATCTATTTGAAAGAGTTGTCTCTAAACCAATTTGTTGGAGGGCCAATTTCGTTTGTCCTCAAACCCCACTCATTTAACAGATGTACATCATGTGTAATTGTCGACCAAGCCAAATGGTAACTAGCAACCAGGCAGGAATAAGAAGAAAGGATGTAATCACAATCATAAGGGTGGGAAGAATAATAAACCCAAGGAAAATGGTAATAATGAGAGGATGAATAATTATGTTGGTGAGGGAAAGAAAGAAAGACGTAAGGTGAAATTTCCTTGTAAGCTTTGTACATATGATCACCTTACTCATTTATGCCCCAAAATTGTGAAAGTTTCAAAGCTCTTATCTCTACCACCCGTCATGTTGGAGAATCCTTTCCCACATAACCCACACTTGGCCTCGATCTTCTCAAATGTCGACATCTAGTGGGATTCAAAACCAACCGCTAGAAGATGGTGACCATTTGTGAATCAATATGGTTAATTCTTAGGTTAATGTAGCCACTCGATCTCACAATTATAGTTCTACACAGACTAGAACTGGTCTAGAGTCTCCTCCTCCTCCATATATGCCCTTTCATATCAAAATCCCAAAGCCACCATTTTGTATTCCAGAAGGATTACTCAAGCGATCTACCCATAATCCAAATGCTAGAGCCGCCTAGAATTACTCTATTGTTAAGGACCTGGGTCAAACCCCTTGTGCGATGTCAACTCTGGATGTACTCCAGATGTCTCCTTCACAAAGGAATGCCTTGATATCTGCATTAGGAGCTCTAGATTCCAGTGGTTCGAGAGTTATCAAGTTTGACGTCACAGATGTGAAGCCTCTCTTGCCTTACCATGCGGCATTACAAATGCACATGGGTTACTAGAAATATACCATCAAGCGTACCATTGTTGATGAAGTGTTGCAACATGTGTGATGTCCTTGGTCTGTTGGAAAGCCCTTGAATCTCTGACTCTCTCTCAATATCTAACCATGTTGACTATTTTTTATGGTCATTCCTTCCACCCTCAAAGTATTCTTCCTGCCTTTCCAGTATAGTTAGATGGGAAGAAGGTAGAGGTGGACATCGATGTGGTTTTTACGAGGAAAATATCTCTATGGCTAGGGTAAACCACAACAAATGGAAATGACTATAGAAATCAACTCCATTCTCAAGTATGCTATATAAACAAATATGCTAGAAAGACAAGATAAAAGGCCTACCTCGTCTAGACGTTTGATGAAGTCCATCGCTGATCACTTGACCCGAAGAAATATAACTGCAACTAGTCCTCAAAAACCAAGAAAAACAAGCATATGGTGATAATATATGATGTTAGCACATTCAATAGAATAATCCATTAATAAAATGACAAATATGCGCATGGAATAATAATTCAAATATTTTCAAGATATCAATTGGACAGGAAAAGAGTATTTCTATTAATATATTATCAACAGAAGTGAAAATGTTACAGACTTTTGTGTCGGCACGGTTCATAACCGATAAACTAAGTTTGTTCCAGCTGAGCCTCCACCAAAGGCAAGCTCATAGAAGAGATACAATGAAGTTCTCAATCAATAAGGGAAGAGATTGGGGGATGAACACTATGGTTGGACTTAAAGGACAAAGGGATGTAGACTCAATATGAAGTAAATAATTTCTCCAGAGTAACTTTGCTCTCAAAGTTGAATTCTTTCTCCTCCTTTCCATAGTTTAGGATTGGCCCATTTATAGCCTTCAAATGGAACTAAAGGGCCGATTCGAAACGTTTCCAGTATATGGAAGTCCAAGGATCATAGATCTCTTTTCGTGAAATGAAACCAGACTCCATTTTTCCTTTTTAGGCACAAATCCCAATGTACACGGGATGTAGTGGTGCATCCTATGTATATGCATGTGGTGTAGTAAGCAAGGTGTGTACATGTGGAAAAAAATGTATTTTTATCTCTGGAATTTGCAAAAAGGGATGAAAATTCTGCATAGGGAAATGGAAAAAGGCCTTATGTGCAATATTGCATAGGGTGAAGCAAATATTGCTATAACATATGGCCCCTAATGTGTGAGGTCAGAGGAGTATCTGTGATGGTCAAAATACATTATAAACAACCCAGAAGTGGAGTGATGGGGAACGAACTGGAATAACTAGATTGTCATTACATTCTGCACTGACTTTGCATACATGGCTGCCAATTGAATTACATTGTAGATCCATGTGAAAATATACCAAACAATTGTCTGTGGCCATGAACAGGAAAATAAAAATGCGGTTACAAGGCCAAAATATGTCATAGTCACGAACAAGGCCCAGTAGAACCAATCTCAAAATAAATATGAAGATATCTATATACAATGGAGTACAATCTGATCTCCCATGATCACTGAATTCATATAGGTATTGGTTTAATGAAAATGAAGAAATGGCTTAGGAAAGTTGCAACCACATACTGATGTCTTCAAGTATTCTACACAATCCGCCAAAGGTGCAAGTCTACATCATGTGAATAAAGGAGTTGAGGTCGAACACAATGAGACATCGTTAGATTATCGGTCATTGAGGTATATTGTTAACAAACGTGAGACATCCTACCGATAGTTAAAGTAGGTATCAATGGACCGAGTACATTCTTACAAGTTTGAATAAAGGAGTCGGGGTCGAACACTTGAATAATCCACCGATCATGAGATATTTGATGTATTCCCAACTTTCGATGGCAAGAGAAACTGCCACTAATGACTACAAAACTCAAGGTATTCATAATAATCTAGGTCTTGTTTCGATAATAGATGAGTTGAAGTCAATGGAAGGAGACCTATTGAAAGGATATCATTAAGGCATCTCTCATCATTCAACACAAGGTACAAAGTAGGTGTTGATACTGAGAGGGGGTGAATCAGTATCAAGTACAATTTAAAAACTTTTTCAACTTATACTTAACCCATTCAATTATATCCAATGATAAATGGACAATATAATAAGAGTTACACCAATACACAACAATACACCATGCACAATATATGAAAAATAATCAATAGTTATTGTTCAAGGGAACTAATGACTTCCGAAGGTAGCTACAACTTCCAAATGTAAAGGGAGTGATAAACCTCCAAGAGGAAGATACAACCCTCCAATATCAAGAGAGAGTTTAACTTTCCATCCTTGCCCCTTCCTTCCACCCAAGAATATATGAGAGATAATAAAACTTTACATTAAATCATCACCATCAACCAATCATCACA
>JZKD02S2089394.1:109759-145909 GCA_000966675.3 Picea glauca | reverse complement strand
ATTCAACATGACCTACTCCTTCACAATTAAAGAAAAAGAACTGACCTCTGTTTTCTTCTTTGAAATCTGAGATGTTGTAATTTGCTTCAACTTCTTCTTCTTCTTCTTCTTCTTCTACTTATTTCCTTACATAAAGGTGTTGTATCTTGTCCCAAAGCTCTTTTGATGATGCACATGATCTGATCCAGGAGGCTCCCCAGGCTCAAAAAATGCTCAAATATCAAAGTTCTCGTAATTGGATGAAACCAATTCCATCGCGATCATCTCATCATGTTGATTCTGGCCATATATTCATTTCCTCAAAACAGACTCTGGATGTGAAAAATATCACATGACAGTCATATTCTTCTATGGCAAAAGTCAATGGTCAACTGGAAAATGAATAAGTGCCACATGGCCCAGACATGGGAAGCCACATGGCACTTCACTACTGGTTGGCATGTAAAAAGTATTTGGGGGTCCATGGGATTCGAACCTCTGACCCATGGCTAGCTCCAAGTCTTTGGAAAAGTTCAATTACCAACCTGCCAAAAGTCAAATTTATGAAAAAAACCCACTTTCCTATAGTTTTGGGGTCAAATATCCAAAGGAGGGTGCAAGGGGGCTAGGGATAAGCCCCAACATGTGGTTTCATTATAGGAGCACCTCCAAGGGCTAATTCTGGGTGCACCCCAGGGAAGATTAGCCCAAATCCCATGGAAGGCGCCCCAAAACCAGGAGCTAACAGTTAAGGGGGTTGGCGCATAGCACTTGGAGCACTGGCACTTGGACATGTGGCCCCATGTGACCTAGTAAAGGGGGCGCACGCCCTGTCTTGGGGGCTACTCTACATTTTTGGTTTAAAAGTGGTTTTTAAGCATTACAAAGGTGATTTTTGCTTGATATTATGCCCAAAAAATGTATTTTTTGAGGATTTTAGGCCATTTGAAGGGGGATTTGATCCCAGAAAGAGGCCAGATCTTGAGGAACGTTGGGATTCCTCATCTGAGCCTTGAAAACTATAAGAACCAGGATTTTTGAAGCTTGTAGGAGAACTTTTTGATGTAGGGTTTTGAAGGAGCAGTTTGTAATTTTTGGCCTTTTCTCATGTTTTGAGAGGCATTTTTCTCATGTTGTTGAGATGATTTTGATATGCATGAATCTGAGAAAGGAGGTCTTGCATAGAAGACATGAAACATGTAATGTAACAACAAAGAGCATTGTAAGATAACTTTGAGCATTTTAAAGACCAATAAAGAGGTCCTCCACTTGGAAGTGGGCCCGGAGACGTAGCGAACGATTGGTGAACTCCATTATCAACCTCTTGTCTCTATTTCTCTTTCTATTTTACTATTCTATTCTCTTCATTTGCAGCATGAATATTAATGGCTGATCTATTTTTACATTAATAAGCATCAAGTAAAAGTCACATTTGATATTCCGCAAACAAGATAACAAGTTTATGTATTCTGCATTCTTAACGATCCGATGCAAAAGGTACATTAAACTAACTTGCGATTTATCAGTAATACCTTCATTTTTGGATCAATTTTATGGTATTAGAGCATTTGGTTGTGAAGTTTTGATAGGAATTGCAAGCATTGGATGCTCACGAGAGAAAAACTAAAGCAAGGAGAAGGCCAACTTGAGGCTCTTGACACAGAGATTCAAAGGCGACCGCATAAGCAAGAGATGTCTTTGCTATGGAAATTGGGTCGCTTCAAATCTGAAGATGATTTCTTCGAGGCCTTTAAATTGATGCAAGCCATGGTATAGGAGCTTTACCATGAAAGAGGTTAGCGAAGGAATCCAAAAGTTGAAGAAGGTGAATCTTCGGTAAGAGAAGAAGGAGGAGTTGGAGGTGGTGGTCCTTCAGAACCTTCTTCTCCTTCATCCTCATCATCTAATAATGAAGCAAGTGTACATTCCTCCAAGGATAAGAAAAAAACAAATCATTCTTATGATATGTCATTATTAAAGTTAGATGTAAATTTTCAATTACCCACTTATGATGGTGAATTAGATGCAGAAAATCTAGATAATTGGGTGAGACAATTAGAAGTCTATTGCAGGATACAAAAGATTGTTGATGATGAAACTAAGATCCAACTAGCAAGTCTCAAATTGGGAGGCACATCTCTCATATGGTGGGAAAGAAGAACTAGATATGATCTTAAGAAAAGTGGTAAAACAATCTCTTCCTGGAATGATTTTTTTATTGCATTAAAACAACAGTTTTACCCTTTAGCTTACATGCAACAAGAAATGATGAATTGGCAATGTTTAAGGCAATAAAAAAGGTCAAAGTGTAAAAGAATATACTAAGATATTTCATAAGAAGGCTTTAAATTTGGGTATTCCTTTATATACACAAGAGACACTCCTAAAATATATTGGTGGTTTACTTTCTTATCTTAAGCACACTATTCTTATGCTAAATCCTTCTAACTTTGATGAAGTATGTGTACAAGCCATTCACATTGAATCATGTAAAGGGAATGTTGGTGATAGTGTTTCTATAAATACTTGGCAAAGAAAGGATGCAGGGAAAAGGAAAGAGAAGAAGACAACCACAGCAAGAAAGGAGAAGCCTACTTGCAAGCATTGCAAGAAAGTAGGCCATGATGAAGATCGTTGTTGGGTCTTACATCCTGACTTGAAGCCAAAGAAGTTTTCCAACCATGAAAGGAAGAATACCACAGCTGCGACAATTCAAGTGGATCTTGGATCAGATTCCAGTGATGAGACACAGGTTGTAGCTATGGGAATCTGAGGTAAAACTTTTGTTGCAAGTACTAGCTCTTCTAGATCAGTTGATGTAAATGATGAGTGTAAAAGGAATGAACTTTTCCACATAAGAGTCATAACAAATAATGTCAAAGTTGATACTCTTGTAGACAGTGGATCACAAGCCAATCTAATCAGTGAACTTGTTGTGAATAACTTGGGACTTGAAAAAAATTCACATCCTAAACCATATCCATTGGGATGGATATGTGGTGATAACAATTTACAAGTAACCAAGCAATGTAAAATCAAGTTTGATATCACTTCTAATTATGTTGATGAAGTAGATCTTGATATAGTGCCACTGGACATATGTCGAATTGTACTGGGAAGCCCATACCTTTATGATAGGAAAGCCATATTCTACAGGGAGGAAAATAAGTATTACTTCAAGAAAGATGGGAAGGAGTACATTGTTCGTGCTCATCGCATGAAAACTGACAGGTCCTTTGCAGCTACAGGGTAGTTAAAAAGAATGGTAAATGCAAGCAAAAGTTTAAAACTTATGTCTGTAATAAAACATAAAGTTAGTGATGCTAAACATGAGATGATTCCATATGTTTTAAACAATCATGAAGTGTCACCAGGGGTACAACATGAGGTTCAACTGCATAATTTGATTACTGTTCTTGTTCAAAAGAGGAAGCATGTTGTTTCATTAGAACATTTAGTATTTTTATTTGGTTTTCTGTTATTCAGTAGTGTATGGTTGCTAACAATGAAAAACAATGTAGATGAATGTGCACTTGATGGCATGATTGCTTTGATAAACAATGCTATCTCAGTTTTCATGTTTGTTGTGATTAGTCAGGTGATCATTATCCCAACAGAGAGGATGGATGATATAGGACAAAGTGGGGAGGCAGTACCCTCACTTCTTACTTGAGTAAAAGTAGACTTTTGGTGGTCCAAAAGCTTCCAAAGTGGGGAGGAATGATCCAAGAGGCTCCCCAGACTCAAAAATTGCACAAAAATCAAAGTTCTCATAATTGAATGAAAACAATTCCATTGCAAGTGTCTTGTCACGCTGATTTCGACCATATATTCATTTCCTCAAAACAGACTTTGGATGTGAACAATATCGCATGACAATCAGATTCTTCTATGGCAAAAGTCAATGGTCAACTAGCAAATGAATAAGTGCCACATGGCCCAGAAATGGGCATCCATGTGGAACTTCACTACTGGTTGGCATGTAAAAAGTATTTGGGGGTCCATGGGATTCAAACCTCTGACCCATGGCTAGCTCCAAGTCTTTGGAAAACTTCAATTACCAGCCTGCCAAAAGTCAAATTTATGAAAAAAACCCACTTTCCTATAGTTTTGGGGTCAAATATCCAAAGGAGGGTGCAAGGGGGCTAGGGCTAAGCCCCAGCAGAGGGTTTCATTATAGGAGCACAACCAATGGCTAATTATGGGTGCACCCAAGGGCAGATTAGCCCAGATCCCATGGAAGGCGCCCCAAAACCAAGAGCTAACAATTAAGGGGGCTGGTGCATAGCACTTGGAGCGCTGACACTTGGCCATGTGGCCCCATGTGACCTGATAAAGGGGGAGCATGCCCTATCTTGCGGACTACTCTACATTTTTGGTTTAAAAGTGGTTTTTAAACATTATAGAGGTGATTTTTACCTAATATTATGCCCAAAAAATGGATTTTTTGAGGATTTCAGGCCATTTGAAGGGGGATTTGATTCCAGAAAGAGGCCAAATATTGAGGGATGTTGGGATTTCTTCTCTGAGCCTTGAAACCTATAAGAACCAAGCTTTTTGAAGCTTGTAGGAGAAATTTTTGATGCAGGGTTTTGAAGGAGCAGTTTGTAAATTTTGACCTTTTCTCATGTTTTGAGAGGCGATTTTCTCATGTTGTTGAGATGATTTTGATGGTGCATGCATGAATTTGAGAAAGGAGGTATTGCACGGAATACATGAATCATGTAATGTAACAACAAAGAGCATTGTAAGAGAACTTTGATCATTTTAAAGAGCAATAAAAAGGTCGTCCACTTGGAAGTGGGCCTGGAGACATAGCCAACGATTGGTGAACTCTGTTATCAACCTCTTGTCTCTATTTCTCTTTCTGTTTTTCTGTTCTATTATCTTCATTTGCAGCATGAATGTTAATGGAGGATCTCTTTATACATTAATAAGCATCAAGTAAAAGTCACATTTGATATTCCGCAAACAAGATAACAAGTTTATGTATTTTGCATTCTTAACAATTCGATGCAAAAAGTACATTAAACTAACTTGTGATTTATCAGTAATGCCTTCATTTTTGGATCATGATCCCACCTTGGATTTCACTGAATCTGTCAATCCATTCAGGATGGTATCTATTTCCAATTTGTTGTTTCTTTTTTCTTCCTTCTGAGTTACAGTCTTTGGTTTCTTCAAAGCATTGTATCTTGAAGCAACTAAGAACCAAACATCTACCCCAAAATCTTTCAAGTAAGTTTCCATTCTATTACTCCAGTATTCAAAATTGCTTCCATCAAATGTTGGAATCCCATTTGGAATTTTGTCTTCCATTTCTTCTTAGGATCTTCCTTCCAGTGGTTTAACTATATTGAAGGTAACCCGCTCTGATACCAATTGTTGATACTGAGAGGGGGGTGAATCAGTATCAAGTACAATTTAAAAAAAAAAAATCAACTTATACTTAAACCATTCAATTATATCCAATTATCAATGAATAATAGTATAAGAGTTACACTAATACACCATGCACAATATATGAGAAATAATCAATAGTTATTGTTCAAGGGACGTAATGACTTCCAAAGGTAGCTACAGCTTCCAAATGTAAAGGGAGGGATAAAAATCAAAGAGGAAGATACAATCCTCCAATATCAAGAGAGATTTGAACTATCCATACTTTCCCCTTCCACCCAAGAATATATGAGAGATAATAAAACTTTACATTAAATCATCACCATCAAGCAATCATCACATATAACCTAATAATGCTTCCTGAGACTTCTTCAATTTTTGAAATTCTTTAATTCTTGGAGTAATATGATCCTATAGATAATATTACTCAATGTATTCTCTGAAACTCCTCCAAGTTTCACTGCTTGAATCCTCCCCAAAAAGAAGTTATAGAGAGAATGGTAGACCTTGTTCAATTCTAGTTTATTTAGGAGACCAAACTTGTACAAAATGCCCCATGCTCAATATTTAAAATCAGATTCTAAAAATTGAACAAAATAAACTATAGTCCGTAAAATTTCCAATTAAATTTGTCCCATTTCATTTGGATTCTCGATGAAGACGTTATGATTGTTTTACCTGGAACACCTATTTATTGATTAGCTTCGAGACTGGTCACAAACCCTATCTTCCACAGAGTGTATCTCCATAATTATAGAAAATCAAGAGATGGAATTTTTACCATATGTAGCTTGATATGTCTTCTCAATACCATAGTAATTTCATCTTTGGAATCATTCTAGAAAAAAATTTATAGAAAAAATGGTATGATGACCTAAAAATAACATACCTTAGAACACATCACCAAAAGACTTTATCCTCCCTTGAAATCCGGCCTTATTTACTTCTGATTTCCTCTAAAATTTGACTTGTGTATCAAATGAATGTATAATGATATTTATTTATACCATTTATGTCACTTCCTTTTAACATTAGGGATGACCTGCTAATTTCTTATTTTGTAATTCTTTTCTTTAATTATCTTCAAGGCCTACATGTACTTCCTTCTTCAATTCATTTTGTCATCTTCAAAAATTCATTTCTCCTCAACCACGAGGATCCACATGATGTGCCACATACCACCAGAAACAACATAATGTATAATATCCATCCATGGGTCTTGTATCTACATGTGCATTTTCCTTCATGTCCAAATACCTTCATCAATCTTGCGGTCCAAAACCCATGACTAGGGTTGACATCAATGACAACAACCAATCTTACAATAGCAGAAGCTTGATGATTTGGAGGAAAAAAACAACCCTATGCATATTTTGTGTGTGCCAAGTGCAAGTGGTACCCAAAAAAGACCCTATGAATAGCAGGCAATGAGGAAAATTGCTGACAAAGGCGAGGAAACCACGAATAAGGCTAATGGCATCTAAGACACTACACGAATCTCAATGTTTGAATAGATGTCTTGTCGTCGAACACAAGGGAAACCACCCAATCAACAACCAATGATGAAATTTCAATTGTTGGGTTCAAGGTTACCTACTGATGATGAAAGTAGGACTAGGGTGCATGATAGGACTACAATATCACGTGACTCTAAGACAAACTGATGGTATGGATGACATGCAAAGTCAAGAGTTTTGAGGGATGGCCAACACAAGTTGATAGACTTCATTTGAACAAGATCATGAGACATACGGAAGACTCTGGTAGCATAGAATCAATGATGAAACCATGAGATGTAGGAGGCATCAATGAAATTCTCCATAGGGACTGGAAGAGTAACCAGTCGATAGAAAAAAATCTATGTAATGAGCTCATCTTCCTAAGGCCATGATAAACACAAAATTATGATGAAAAATGGACTCAATAACTTTGTGCTCTGTTCAAAGGTGACACGACTGTTGCCAATATAGGATAACACTCCCTTCTCGCTCATCTTTTTTTGTTTTTTCATAGACAAATGAATGTTATGATACAAAGGAGGAAGCAAGTGTCATAAGTAAGAAAAAGTAGTTCTAGCAGTGGAACATACCTATGCTCAATGAAAGGAGATGCATGTGGGAGATGGACACTCGAGGGAATGTTTCCTCGTAGGTATAGGGTGTCAAATTTCAAAGGATATAAACGAGGCTCTTCTTGGTTGAGGATGAAAAAAACGGCTTAGGAAAAAAATTTATAACACAAAGTGAGAACTAGATATAGGCTCAATACTGCATGCGAGGGCATGAGATGCAATCACAACTTAATGCCAAAAAATGTCCTTTTTTATGATCTTTATTCTATTTGGTGTAAAAAATGGATAAAATTGTACCAAAATAGACGTCCTTTCAAATCCAATTTACGAGTGTGAAAGAGACAAGTTCACTTGGCAATATTTTCACTTTTTGAAAACCAGTTGAAAAGATAATAAATTAAACTTGGTTGGGAGTCATTTAGGTATAAGGTAGCATGTTTATAAGTAATAAATGAGGCTCAACATAAAGTCATGTATTAACTATAAGGGACTCTCAGTCCTATGGAAAAAATCTCTGCATGGGCACCAAATGAAGCAGAGGATCTAATGAGGGCACCCATGTTTGGTAAGTCTCTACCACTTGATGATGACCCGTCTTATAGTAGATGGAGGTTTTTGTGTCACAACAAATGGGTTCGTACCTAAGGCATAAAAGTGATAGTTATAGGAAAATGAAAGAGTGCTTGGTGGAATAGAAAAACGCCTTACGTGCAAGATTCAATAGGGTGAGGCAAATATTTCTATAACAATGGTTGATGCACCTCTCAATTATAACTTGTTACTAGGATGTAATTGGACTTACGCTATGACTGTCATCATATCATTTGTCTGCTAATTTTTTTTTTTCCTCAAAATGTGAATATGCTAGCCCCAATGCATATGTTGGACCATCGATCCCCGTGGTCAAAAATTCTCATCCGAAAACTGAGAACAATAGTGTCAGAATGTATTCATCCCTTATGGGTACCTTTGAATTCATGGCACTGATTCTCCATATTTACACCATGTCCAGTAGGCCTGTTTCATCAGAGAGATCTATTCCTTTCCGCACTTCATATTTTAACGATCCTTGGACCCTACCTCCCTTGAATGCATCTTGTGAAGGTAAGTCACATGATGGAATGGCCATGTCACTATTGGAAAAAAAAATAGCATATAAAGTTGTTCTTTAATCTTCTAGTGATCCCGATCCTATTACCTCGCAGACGGATGAGGAGTATCTTGTTCTCAAGCCTGTATGGGCCACTTCGTTGTCTTGTTCACATGACTGCCTCAATAATACTTTTCACTCAGATCAAGCTATCATTGAAGCCATGAATGAATATGAAAAACTTTTGGATGATATGCATCGTCACTCTTATTTTCTCCCAGAGCTTTCTAGAATCGAACAAGTTGACTTTCAATCTACTCTGAGTGAGATAGTCAGTCATGTCGTAGTTCTTCTTGATATGCACAAAATTTATGTCAGATGAAATATGGTGAGTATCTCACCTACTTCCATGATCGATATCTTTCATACCCGTGGAAGATTGAAAATGTACACATCGGTGCAGATTGTTTGCCAGAAGAAATCTTGATCTACACCACGTTCTTCAAGGAATTGCGGGATGTATTCACTTGGTCAGATGAAGATATTCTAGGAGTCGACCCTTGTATTTTCAAACATGAGATTAAAAATTACTTATATGCTAATCCTTTCCAACAACGTCTTATATCTTCCAATCCCCGAAAGGCCCCTACTATTAAGGCAAAGGTAGAGAAACTGCTTAATGTTGGATTTATCTACTTGGTTCCCTTGACTAAATGGGTATCCAATATCGTTCCTATGAATAAGATGTAAGGAACCATCCATGTATGCATGGCCTTTCGTGACCTGAACAAATCATTTCCTAAATACAACTTTCGAACACCTTTCATCAATCATATTCTTAATGAGTGTGCGGGAAGTGAAGTTTATTCCTTCATGGATGGATTTTCAGGGTATAACCAAATTCAAATTAAACCCGAGTATCAACATAAGATGACATTTATTTTTCCTTGGGGTACTTTCACATACCGGAAGATTCCTTTTGGTCTTAAAAATGCCAAATCAACCTTCCAGTGTTCCATGAACTTTGAATTCCATGATCTTAAGTGTATAGTCGAGGCTTATCTTGACGATGTTACATCTCACTCTCATAAGAGAATGGATCACCCTAAGCACCTTCGACTAGTTTTTGAAAGATGTCATCATTATAGAATCTAGTTAAACCCTCATAAATGCATCTTTTGCATTAGGTCTAGATGTCTTCTAGGATTTTTAGTCTTTGAGACTAGGATCATGCTAGATCCATTAAAGGTTGAGGAAATACTTTAATTTCCTCCCTCGCACAGGGAAAAGATAACTTTTTACATCAGTTTATAGTAAACTATGCCAATATTACTAAGGGTTTCATGCATCTTTTGAAGAAGGGTGCCACTTTTATCTAGGATAAGAGGGCCCATGAATCCTTCGATGCTTTGAATAAAACCTTGGTATCGACACCTCTATTGAAGTCTCCTGACTATAGTAGAGATTACTTTCTTTATGTCGTCACATCTGAAGAGACAATTGGTATGTTTTTGGTTCAGGAGGATGATGAGATATGCAAGCACATCATCTACTATCTTAGTCAAAACTTACTTAGTCTTGAGCTCAAATATTCTCATGTTGAAAAGATAGCTTTGGCTTTCATTCACATAGTCCAATGTTTGCACCATTATATATTACTTTGCAAAAATACTGTGGTTGTCGATGTCAATCCATTGCAATATGTCCTTACCAGGCGCATCATAGGGGGAAAATACAATAAATGGATTGTCATTTCACAAGAATTCGATCTCGATTTTGCTTCTATGAAATCCAAGAAATCACTAGAATTTGTAGAGTTAATATCTGAATTCCCACGATTCGACAAGGATGTTATTCATGTTGATTCTTTACGGATGAACACATTTTCCTTGTCTCGTCGTCTGACCCCTGGTATGGAGACATTGTTCTCTATATTCAAACTTTGAATTTCCCTCAACATATCTCGCAAGATGATTGATGACGTGTATGATACCAATCTAAGAATTACCTTATTTTCAGTGAAACTTTGTATTGTTTAGGAATAAACAATATCCTACATTGTTTCTTAACTCATGAAGAGGTAGAGTCAGTTCTTAATGATTTCCACAATGGATCTTGTGGTGTTCATCTATCCAATCTTGCAAGAACCTATAAGTGGTTAATATGTGTCACCCCTCCCAAGTGTTCACCCGAAAAACACACTCGCATCCAGCCCCTCTCCATCCAGTCATTACCGTCCCTCCCTTCACCAAGTGGGGGGCGGACTTTGTGGATTGAAACCCAAATTTGGCTGGGGGAATCAACACATTATCGTGGTCATAGAATACTTTACTAAGTGGACCGAGGCCATGCCTATAGTTAAATATGACATGAATATTGTCACCTTCTTCGTGTTCAATTAAATTATCGCCAGGTTCGATATCTCGAGTGATATTGTCACTAATCATGGCAGTCACTTTCAGAATGAAATGATGGCAGAGCTAGAATAAAAGATGGGGTTTAACCATGGTCATTCTTCCCCTTACTACCCCTAGTTTAATGGATAGGTAGAGGCCGTCAACAAGTCTGTCAAGACCATTTTGTAGAAAATTGTCAGCCATAACAAATCTGACTGGCATATTATGCTATATCCCGCACTTTGGGCATACCAAACCTCGGTTAAAACTACCACTAGATTTTCTCCTTTCCAGTTAGTACATGGTGTGGAGTCGATCTTACCTATTGAATTAGAAATCCCTTCTCTTATATTGGAAATTTCTCTCCTTCTTGACACTTTCGATCTCGAGTGATACCTCGTGCACCTAGAGAGCCTTGGCGAGCAGCGTCGAGACGCCTCTATGGCTATTGAAGTGAATAAAAGATGTGTCAAGGTCCAATATGATAATTTTTTCTATCCTTGGTTGTATAATGATAACGACTTGGTCCTTTTATATGATCAATCCAAAGAAACGTTGGGGCCATGCAAGTTCAAACCCATGTGGCACAGTTCCTATATCGTGTGACATGACTTAGGAAAAGGATCCTATGATTTAGAAGATTATGAAGGGAACATGTTGGTTGAGCCTAGGAATGGTATCTAATTGAAAAGATACTACGCTTGAGCCCCAAGCTTGGGTGTAACTCTTTGTATACTAATGTAATTTAGTGTATAGATATTTTCCCTTTATTTTTATATTCAGCTTGATTATCGAGTTTTCCCTTGGTTGGAAAATGTCAATGGAGTCTTCGGTCTACTTAGGACTAAAAAATAGAGCCATTCATCATACACAAAACTAGGCTTCCACCGCTTGGGTTATTTACTCACCCGCGGGTCTAGTGGTGTCTTAGGTGGTGTATTCCTAGGGCCATCCACTAACAATGTGGCTGAATATATTGTTGTTAAAGAAATTTTGTGCGATGCCATTTTACATGGTATTCTCTCTTTAGAGGATCGCCTGGATTCCCAGTTAGTAGTACATCAGTTGACAGAAAGTTATCGTGTGCATGACCCTACGTTACTCCGACGATTCCTATGGGTACATCTTTTGGAATCACAGTTTGATTTTATTACTTATCATCACATACCTAGGATTTCTAATTACATATTTGATGCTTATCCTAATTTCATTTTAGATTGGTATTTGTCACATAACTAAAGAAAATAAAAAATTCTCATCAAAGTACACATTGTAATATAAGTAAAGTCGAAGAACCATGTTTTATATATATTTCAAAAAAAAATATGATGTTTATAGTACAAAATTGGGGCCAACACCCTCAACAAACATATACAGCCAATAATCGAATTCCATGAAATCTATGCCCGTGGCACCAGATGTGTGTCATAATAACAAACTACAATGTTTGCAAGATGTTGAAAGAGTCACACCCAAGCTCTGGGCACACCAACAACTTGTCGTTGCATGGCCTCTGACAGATCCTCTACCTGAACCATCAGAATCCTATGTGTCAAATGAGACAGGTTTCTCTGCATATTTTTAAGACTCTCTCTGATTTTCTCCTCTCATTTCCTCATCTCTCCGGTGCCTCTGACAATGTCTTGGAAGCTCGTCTGGACATCGCGGACCTATGTCTGCATCACATACGTGTCTAATTATTTCTTAAGCATCATCCAAAAATATTTTTGTTTTACTATACAAAAATATAAAAAAATGAAATATTTAAAAAATTTGACATACCTATATCCTCGTAGGTGGTCCCTGGTGGTAATGGCATGTTAGGGTCCCCTCTGAATTCGATCCCTACATAGGGGTAGTCATACAAATCAAGGACAAGAAATCTCCACCAGTAAAATAAATCATCGTTGTAGGGTGTGGGAACCCTACTTCCCCCCTGTTGTCTCATCACCTAGATCATCCATGCCGTGGCTGGATTGCAAGTTCCACAAGGAATTATCTCAACTCTAGGTCCCAAACCTAGAAACTGCTTGGGCAAAAATATAAACAAGATGGAAACAAACCCGAAGTTCCTCTTATCACCCTATTTTAATTCTATCAATTGGCTCTTCATATTATCCAGTAGTGAGGTGCACCAATCATACATTGTGGGTCTCAAACACTCTATGGAGTAGAACATAATCGGCCTTGATTCCTGGTGCAACGAAGTCAATCATATGATCCAGGTCAAAACGAGGACAACAATATTGAGTCTTCGATTTTTTATCACTCGGATGGGGATTTGACTCCCGACCTTCTCAGTCCCTCCTATATAGTGAGCGTCTATGTACTCTTCTATATTCATACCACTCCCATCTCCTTGGGATTTGAGGTTCACCACCTCACCCCAACGTGAAAACCCCTTCAAGAAATATATATCCTCAAATTCAACCCTTAATGGTTGCCCATCAAGGTTGAATCTTTCACTATCTAGATCCCAGTAATCCATGAGCAACTATAGCAACCTCACTTGGGTCCTCATCCCTTTGAGTGCCCAAAACTTGTACAACCCACTTCTTTTCAAGGCCATTTGGGCCCCCAGATCTCTTTCCATAGGAACATCTACCTCCTCATGTTCCCTTTCTCTCCATTCTATCACCATCCTGCCAGAGAAACATCATTTTTTGAGTTAGAAACCATGAAAAAACTTGTTTACGGACATGTACGTGGGATACAACATTCACAATCTCATATAGGTATGAGATTACACAGTCTATATTTTACACAGTAGCGTATATGCGACCCGATGAATGGTAGCTCGCGTACACCTAAATACTTAAGTTGCGCCTTAAATAACTTAAAATTTGAAACTTAAATACAAAATTTAATCCACTAGAAAGGAACAGGAGGGGAAGAGGAATTACCTGGTCCAGATGGTCCCTGATTTTGTGACTCAATGCTCCCATAATCACCAATTGAATATCGGAGGTAATTTGGTCCAAAATTCACTATTTGGGTAAAATGTGAAAATGACATAGTAAAATTTATTTTTTATTACTATTTATAGCAATTTTTACCCACTTTTCATAGTTTCAAATTGTATTTTCGACTAATGGACTAATACAATAGTGGATTGAGTTGGTTTTTGTAGTTTTTCACCAAGGATTCTTGCGATATTTAGCATTATGTTGACCATTCGTAACTACAGATAGGTATTTTCGCTACCCAACATATAGGATAGGTATCCATTCCATCATGCACACTTGCATTGTCCTATAACTATCACTCATATGCCTTAGGTATGAACCCATTGTTTAGTGACACAAAACCCTCCATTTTCTACAAGACTTGTCATTATCAAATGGTAGAGACTTACAGAACATGGGTATCCTAGTTATATCCTCTACGCCATTTGGTGCCCTTGCAAAGAATTTTTCGTAGGACCGGGAGTCCCTTATAGCTAATACATGACTTTATGTTGAGCCTCACTTCTCATTCATAAACATACTGACCTATACCTAGAGGACTCCTAGGCAAATTTGATTTAATCTCTTTTCTTACTCATTTTCAAAAAGAGAAAACATTTCCGAGTGAACTTATCTCTTTCACACTCGTAAATTGGATTTCAAAGGACATCTATTTGGTACACATTTATCCCTTTTTCAAACCAAGCAGACTAATATTATGAAAAAGGAAATTTTTTGGCATCACGTTGTGATTGCATATGATGCCCTTGCTTGTAGTATTGAGCCTATGATTGGTTCTCTCTTTGTGTTATAAACCGTTTTCCTCAACACTTTTTCATCCTCAACCAAGGAGAACCTTGTTTATATCCTTTGCAACTTAACACCCTATACCCAGGAGGGAACATTCCCCTGAGTGTCCATCTCCCGCATGCACCTCCTTGCATTGAGCATAGGTATGTTCCAGTACTGGAACTAGTTTTGATTACTTATGACACTTGTTTCCTCCTCTGTATCATAACATTCATTTGACTATGAAAAGAAATATATATATGGGTGAGAAGGGAATATTAGCTTATATTGGAAGCAATCGTTTCACCTTTAAACAGAGAAAAAAATTGTTGAGGCCACTTATCATCATAATTTTGGGTTTATCATGGCCTTAGGAAGCTGAGATCGTTACAGATAGTTCACTCCCCCGACTAGTTACTCTTCTGGTCCTTATGGAGAATTTGATCGATGTCTCATGCATATGAAGGTTTCATCATTAATTTTATGATTCCAGAGTCTTCAATATATCTCATGCTCTTGTTGAAAGCATGTTTATCAACAGGTGTAGGCCATTCCTCAAAACTCTTGAATTTGCATGTCAGTCATACCCTCAGTTTCTCTCAAAATCACATGAAGTTGTAGTCCTATTACGCACCATGGTCCTACTTTCCTCATTGGTAGTTAACCTTGAAAAAAACAGTCGACATTTCATCATTGGTCGTTCACTAGGTGGTTTCCTTTGTGTTTGATGGCAAGAAATCTATTCACACATTGGGATTCATGCAGTGTCTTGGATTCCATTAGCCTTATTGGTAGTTTCCTCACCTTTGTCAGCAATTTTCCTCATTGACTATTATTCAGAGGGTCTTTTTTGTGTACCGCTTGCTCTTGGCACAAGTGAAATGCGCACAGGGTCATTGGTTTGTGAACATGTCCTTCATCTAATTTCCTCCAAATCATCAAGAAAATTCTTTGAACCTCATGTTGAATGATGAGATATGCCTTAATTCTCTCCTTTCAGTGGGTCTCCTTCCATCGACTTTAGCTCATCTATTCTAGAAATGAGACCTAGATTCTTATGAGTACCTAGAGGCTTGTAGTCATTAGTGGTAGGTTATCTCACCATCGATAGTTGGGAATACATCAATGTCCCCTGATCGATGGATTCTTCAAGTGTTTGACCCTGACTCTTTTATTCACACTTGTAAAAATGTACTTGGTTCCTTGATACCTACTTTCATCATCAGTATGTTGTCTCGTGTTTGTCAACGGTATACCTCAATGACCGATAAAAAAATGAAGTCTCATTATGGCCTCAACTCCTTTATTCTCATGATGTAGACTTGCACCTTTGGCGAATTGTGTAGAAGACTTGAATACATCAGTATGTAGCCACAACTTTCTTGAGTTTTTTATACCTTTTCATTGGATCAATACCTATGTGACTTCAGTGATCATGGGAGATCATATTTTACTCCATTGTATACAGATATCTTCAGATTGATTTTGAGACTAGTTTTACCGGGACTTATTCATGACTATGACAATCTTTGGCATGCAACCACATTTTAATTTTCCTATTCACAGCCACAGATAGTTTTTTGGTATATTTTCACATGGATCTGCAATGTAATTCAAATTGGCAGCCAGGTATGCAAAGTCAGTACAGATTGTAATGAGAAACTAGTTCTTCCAGCTGGGTCCCCATTACTTCACTTATGGGATTTTTTAATGTATTTATGTCATCATAGATACTCCTCTAACCTCACACAATAGGGGGAATCTGTTATAGAAATATTTTCCTCGCCCTATGAAATCTTGCACAGAGGGCCTTTTTCCATTTCCCTATGCAGACTTAAAATCCCTTTTTTTGCAAATCTCAGAGATAAAAATGTATTTTTTCCACATATACGCACCTTGCCTACTATACAACATGCATATATGCATCTTGCTCCACTAAATCCCATGTAAATCAAGAAATGTGCCCAAAATTGAAAAATAGTGTCGGGTTTCCATGTCACATCACGAGATCAATGATCCTTGGCCTTCCATATAATGCAAATGTTTCAACTTGGCCCTTCAGTTTCAGTTGAAGACTATAAATGGGCCATATCTGAGCTATGTAAAAGAGGACAAAGAATTCAAATTTGAGAGAAAATTTACTCTGGAGGAATTATTCACTTCACATTGAGTCTGCATCCCTTTATCCTTTAAGTATGAACATAGTTTTCAGTCCCCAAGCTCTTCCTTGCTAATTGAGAACTTCATTGTCTCTCTTACATGAGCTTGCCTTTGGGGGAGGATTGAAGTAGTGGAGACCCAACTAGAAGGAACTCATTTTCTCAGTTTTGAACCATGCTGACACAAAAGTCTATAACTTATTCACTTATGTTGATCATATCTTAATAGAAATATTATTTTCTCATCCAATTAATATATTGCAAATATTTGAGTTATTATTCCATGGACATATTTGTTATGAATTTTGATGGATTATGTTATTGAATGTTCTAACATTATATTTTATCACCATGTGCTTATGTTGCTTGGTTGTTGAGGACTAGTTGCAGGGGTATTATTTTGGGTCAAGTGCTCAATGGTGGGCTTCATCGAACATTCGAACGAGGTAGGCCTTTTGTGTTGTCTTTCTATCATATTCGACTATATAGCATACTTGATAATAGAGTTTATTTCTGCAGTCATTTCCGTGTCTTGTCGTTTAACCCTTTCCATAGAGAGAGTTTTCTCGTAACAATCAAAATAGTGAAAAATAAAGTTTTTGATCTAACAAAAGATGCGGAAGAATTGAAGACATATGAAAAAAATATTAAATGCAAAGAAATCTTGGATGAGACAGAAGAAATAGTCATCAATCTAAAGACTCAATTTGTACTTTCTAAGGAAGTGGAAGAAGCCCTGAAGATTGAGTTGACTAAAAAGGAAGAGACATGTCACAAGTTGAAATAATAAATAATCAAACTTATAAAGATAAATGAATACATTAATGAAAATCTAAATATTCAACTCAAGGAGGCCAAGAAAAATGAAGAACCCTGGAGGATGCAATCACCCAAAAAGGAAGAATTATGTCACATGTTGAAATTAGAAATAGTCAATCTAAAAAAGATGAATGAAAAGACAAATAAGACTTTCAATTTTCACAATAGCTTAGATATCCTATATAATATTTGGAACAATCAAAGATTTGATGACAAAACTGGTCTTGGATACAATAAGAAAGAAGATAGTGACAAGTGAAGAACCAATTACAAACATGGGAAATGATCATACTTCTCAAAAGGAAATGGTGCAATCAAAAACCAATTTCAAACCATGAACTTTGTTAAGGAAGGAAGCTATAGATATGAAAATGAAGAATAAAATCAAAATAAAGATCTCTCAAGAAAAAATAAATTCAAGAATGGAAACACCTGCAATGGCTATTTATTTTATTGCCATAACTTTGTCCATAAATCAATGGAATGTACGAAACTAGAGAAAGGATATGTAGGAAAATCCAAAAAATCAACTAGATGTTGGAGATGCAATTTTGTTGGGCACACAATTTTTTTTTTCATATAATGAGATGTTACAACTGTGATAGGTTTGGGCACAAATCCCAAATCCGTAGGAGTTTAAAAATTCAATCCCTAAATAAATCATTCAAGTTAGTGATAAAACCTAATAAAATTAGGAATAAGAGAGGAGATGTAAAATATCCAAAACACAATTAGAAAGAGAAGGTCCAAAAAGAAGAATATCTCATAGGGAGATATGGAGACTAAAATATGAAGGAGAAAGCAAGAAAGATGATATTACACCTAAAAATGAAGAAATTAATAATAACAAAATTATGGGTGAGGGTCCTAATAAAGAATGTGAAATTCAATATGAAATATATCAAGCTCAATAAATGGAAGTTCATATAGAAGAATATGGGACAATATCAAATTTTGATGATGTCATAACTTGTTAGCTAAAGAAAGAAAATAAAAAAATGAGTTTAATTTGTTTTTTATAAAATCAAAGGATTATGATAAGAGTTTTTAAAAAGAACATATGGAAAATCTTGATTATCTAAATATTAGTGGTCAAAACAAAAATCATTGGTAGGGTTGGTTGTAGAATACAAGAAGGAGAAAATGGAAAAAGAGGAGCATCACCATAGAGGAAGTATGACCTCAGAAGGAGCAAGAAAAGATCATTTTTGTAAATTTTGTAAAAAGAGGAGAAGAGAAAAAACAACAAAGAAGTTCAAGGGGTATCATTCAAAAAAGATAACAAAATTGGTATTTCAACAATTGGTAACAATTGGTATCAATCCTCAATTGATATTCTGATGAAATATCAAAGAAGAATAAGAAGCATATAAAAAATATCAATAAGATTTATATTCTTGTTCTATTTGACAAAGGAAAGTCAGTAAAAACTCAGGGGGAGTATTTTTGTTATCAAATAAGAAATTAATTAGATTAATGTTTGAAAGACTTGATCACTACAAATGGGTATCACTACAAGTTAGTATAAAAAAGACTACTTATTTGAACACAAATATCCCAATGGGCTGAGATAAGAAATTAGTAAATTCACAGGGGAAAAAAAATAGTCAGAGCCTAACTCTTCGTCATTAATGTCAAAGTCATAGAGAGAAAATTGGCAAGGCGAGTCATGCAGTTATGGAAGGAAAATAATTATTGTAGGGGGAGTTACCCGAGTTCAAATTTTGTTGAGCAACATACATATAGACATAGATTAATCATACAGGGAGAAACCCTTTTCCATTGATGTCAAAGAGGGAGAGTAACTTTAGAGAAGAGAAGCATCATCACAAGAGGAGTTTGTGTATCAAGTTAGTCTGTTTCTCTCAATGACAAAGGGGGAGATTGTTGGACATATTTTCATTAATGTGTTGTCATTGATGTCAATAGGCGAGGTCATTATAATGTTATGACATATGAACAACATGCAGAGGAATATACTTGAATCTTAGGAGAGACAGCGTATTATATTTCACAATATCAATGCAATGCAGAAACACCATCGAGATCAAATTCCCTACAGATCATGTTGGATTACTAAGAGGGGGGGGTGAATCAGTAATGAGAAATTATACCAATTATTAATCCTTTAAACCACAAAGTATATTCTTTTACTTATTCAACCATGTTCATTTGTTCATCTAAAATATATTACTATATATCATAAGCATTAACATTCATCAGTGCATAATCAACAATAACAATCACATACACACAATGCACAGTACACCGATATTTTTGTGGAAACCCAATGTGGGAGAAAACCACAAAAGGATTTTATTATATGTCAAGAATTACATTCAAGGAAGCACCAACTTCCAATTCTCTAGCTACAGCTGGAAGGAGGATCCAACCCCCTAGTTTCTCAGGCTACAAACTGAGGGAATCTCCAACTCCTCAATTCTATGGCTACAACCCCCTATGTTCTCTGGCTACAACTGGAAGGTGGCCACAACCACCTATCCTTGTCCCATCCAACTGCCCTAAAATATAAGTAGAATGATGGAACCACTTTCACACTATCACTGTGAGATATACTATTATAAACCTGTACACATCAACCTACACCAAACAACCTGTACCATAAAACCTATAATCATTCTATACCAATAACCTCTAAATAACATGTACCAATAACACTTTCCAACATGTACCATGCATTAACACATACCTCAAACTATACCATAAACAAGTGCATAAAGCATGCACCAAACGTGTACAAATAAGCTATCAAAACAACTTGTCCAAACAACCTATCACAACAAATTGTCTCATCAATCTTATCAACCAAATCAGATCTACTCACCAATATCAATCACCAAGCAAACTCCCAACCATATGCACAATATCACCAATATGTGCATCAACCAAGAATATCACAACAACTCATAGTCATCATTAAGATCAATATGTGATTTTAATAATATACCAAGACAAGTATGCTACATCATCCATAAACCATGTGTCAACAATACTGCTAGCAAGTGCTTCCAACCATGTACCAAGTATGTACTAATCATGCATCAAATTTTCATCAACTATGACTCATTAATATATACCAACATCATCAACTATACACCTCATGTATGTGCCAACGCATACACTAATTGTATCAACCATGTACCCAACATGTAGCTCAACCATATACCAGATACATATACCAATATAACCATCAAAATTTCTTTAGAAATACATCACACTATCCATAACCAAATTCCATAGACCATTACATCAAACCATGTGCCACAACCTCACTATTATACAACCTCTATCTGTAACATACCTCAACCAAAATCCCTCATCAATTTCATAATCCAAATTGGATTTGTAACTCTATAACAAGCCTAATGTATATGATCACATACTTCCAAACCTTTCTTAACTTTAACAATAAGAGGCTAGCATGTCCATCAAACTTTACTTTAGTCTCACATGACTAATTTTGGATTAGTCAACAACCCTAAATTGAAATAATAATAAATGTGTACCTGTAATGAATAAATATATGAAAATAGTACACAATATTCATTAGTGTCTTGTCTACAATTCCTCCATGTTTCACTGCTTGGAACCTCCCAGAAAATGAGTTATAGAAAAAATGGCATACCTTGTTGCATTCTGGCTTATTCTAGAGAGCGAACTTGTAGAGAATGCCCCACATGGAATATTCTATGTTTGGTTATGAAACTTATACACAACATACTAAAGAATGTAATATAACCAATACATTTGGTCTTAATGAATTTGGATATTTTATGAATAAGTTATGATGTTTTTACCCGAAACACTTGTTTTAGGCTAGTTTCAATATTAGACACAAACCCTATTTTCCTTGGAGTGTAACTCCAAAAATAAAATGACCCACAAGCTAAAATTTGTATCACAATTACTTGGATATGTTTTCTCAGTGGCGTCCAGATTTTGATGTTTGAATCATTGTATGAAAAACATTATTTCGAAAATGGTGAGATGACTTGTAAATAACATACCTTAGAAAGCATCATCAAAATACTTTATGCTCCCTTGAATTTCGCCCTTCTTTATTTCACCTTATCTCTAAAATTCTCCATATATATATCCTTTGGTTACCTCAATCGCTTGTAGATATTCAATATGCTCAATGGATACTAATGGGATACCCTTTCTCTCTTATTTATACTCTCCAAGTAGATTCCTATAGAAGTATCCACTTAGCCACTTTGTCCACTTAACCACTTTGTCCACTTAGCCACTTTGTCCGCTTAACCATTTTTCCACTTAGCCACTTTTTCCACTTAACCAAATTTTTCCACTTAGCCACTTTGTCCACTTAGCCAACTTTGTCAACTTAGCCACTTTGTACACAAATAGTAAACTCTCCAATTATAGTTGCAACGAAATTATTTTTAATTGTTTTCTTGTTGCAACCATTTTAACCCATTACTAAGCACTTTGAACGGTCAACTTATTCTAGGAGATTCTAGAATAATTTGACTTCTCTGACCTTTTAGGATCTTCTAGATAACTCATGAAGGTTCTCCAACTTCACATGGCCATAACTCTCTAACCGTGAGGAGTTATGTGGAATTCCACATATCACCAGAAATGGCATGAAATATACTATCCATATAGAATAGTCTTACCTATAAATTCACCGATATTCATTACTTTATACCTTAAATAGACTCGGGTCCCTTACCCATTCCTTTGTGCTATTGGAATTCGCTACCAGATTTCTCCAAGGGTTGACATCAATCTACAATATCACTCTCCAAGGGTTGAAATCAATGAAAACTAACAATCCATACCAATCGTCCATCAACATAAGCCAATTTTTCGACAAATCGATGATGTCAATCAGTTAGAATCCAAGTACAAAACCAAAAAGATCAAACGAGAAAGTGCATTGCAGTAATAATAAGTTGTTAAGAAAAACATGCAAAGGAATCTACCAAAAAGATCAGAAGGGAAAGTGCATTGTAGAAACACGATCAGGATTGAAATCCCCACATTAAAAATACAAAATAATCGAGGGAGAATCCTTTCCATTGATGTACATTTCAGGAAAAACCAAGACCGTCAGATAAAGTCAAGTTGCTCGAAGTTTATTCATGGAATCTCACTTCGGGAGAATTGAGAATTGGGAATGAATAACCAAAATACCCAAAGGCCAAAATAAATTTGGATCGTTGATCTAGAACTGATCATAGTTGTTGGATCAAGAATTAACTAGATCCTAAAACAACCAAGATCATGATAATCGTTGGATCGTGTTGATATTTTCACGTCAAAAATGGATCGTTAGATGAATTCAAGTTGCTCGAGGCTTATTCAAGGAATCTCACTTTAGGAGAATTGGGAATTGGGAATGAGTAACCCAAATTCTTGAATGTCGAAATGAATCTATCCCATTGATCTAAAACTGGTCACAACTGTTGGATCAAAAATTCACGAGATCGTGTTAGGATTTTTGTGTCAAAGATGGACCATTAGATGAATTCAAGTTGCTCGAGTTTTATTCGAGGAATATTACTTCAGGATATTTGAGAATTGGGAACAGATAAGACAAAGTCCCAAATATCGAAATGAATCTAGACAATTGATCTAGAACTAATCATATTCTTCAGATCCAGGAGGAGGACATGTGTCGTGTCAAGAGATCCACATCATCAAGACCACGTCAACAAGGAAAAGTGGTGCAATCATATGGTGACAAGTGTTAAGGTCCAGCTGGAATTTTAGGTACACATAAGTCACAAATATAAGTGGCATGTGGTAGCCACTTGGCTAGTGCCAATTCAACAGCCACGTCAACAAGTTACGTCACTCTGGTAGTTTATCCTTCGAGGGAAACCAAAAAATAACTGAATCACCAAAGGCCAAAGTCAATGATAATCATTGATCTAATATCATCCAGATTCTCACATAACCGTTAGATCAAAACATGACATAATCACTCCCATGTTGACCACTTCGTCATTGACCAACTCTAGTGGAAATTGGAACAACAATTACCTAGACCTGCAAACCCTCGAAGTCCCAAAGTCTCGAAGTAAATAGTGGCCATCCATCTCAACCTTTGATTAATTCATATTCATTGGATTAAGTAGTGCAAGGATAGAGTAAGATTAAATCACGAAGTAATATGAATCATTGATTTAATTTGGGAGCATTCTCGATCGTAGATCAAGTACAATGGAAGGATAGAGTAAACCTAAATCATGAAGTAACATTAATAATTGATCTAATTCGGAATAATTCTCGACCTATGATCAATTAGAGTGGAAGGATAGAGTAAAGCATAAATCTTGAAGTAATTCCAACTGTTGATCTACTTCGGGAGCGTTCTCAACCGTTGATCAAGCATAGTGGAAGGATAGTGTAAGAAGAGGTGTTAAATGACAGCACATGGTCACCACCTCGTTATGAATTATTTGGTAGGTTATCATTCCAGAGGAATTGAGCTACTCAAATTTCCAGTAACTCAGAGTACCAAAGCTCCAAAACAACATCTATACCATTGAAGTTTATGGACACATGTCAACTCAAGATTAACACTCCAAACGATATCACTTAGGAGATAAAAAGATTGGTTGAAAGAAGAGGCAATGTTTAAATTAATAACATTGTAGTTTTGCATATATAGTCATATGAAAAACATGGTTTGAAAGAAGTGCCTCTATAGAAATTAATTTCTGCAACATTTGCAGTGACGGGTTTTTAGCCAGAACAAAAGAAAATGCAAAACAAGGGATTTGAAGTCTTTAAATTGAACTAGTAATAATAATAATAATAGAAATTATTATTATTGATTAAAATGAAGAGGTGTACGAATAAGTGTGATGGTTCAAACAGGGGACATAATGATTCAAACTCATACCTGTTAGGAGACTATATAAACAAATAAGTAGGGTGAACAAAATATGTTGTTGAATTTGTTGAAGTATATATATTTATATAGAGAGGATTGAATGAAGGTTCATTCTATTAGTTTGGTTCCTGTTTACAAGTTGAGTCTTGTATGAGGATTGGATTCCTCACATCTGAGTTGGATCTAAGATCAACAAGTTGGGACTTGTTATTAGGGTTTTATTCCTCATTTCTCAATTAGATCTGAGAAATACAAGTTGGTTCTTGTAACAGAGATTTGGGTCTCTCATAGTTTCTCGAAGTTGAATATATTTAAAGATTTATCTCATGTATTCATTCAAGCTAAATAAATAAATAAAATATTTATTTTTTTATTTGTTGATTGAGAAAATGAAATAAATATATGTTATTCAATTTATTTATGTAAAGTGGAAAATTACCCAGATTTTTGTGACTTTGATTCACCTCCCCCTCTCAGTGTCAAGTGTACATTCTAACATTGCCTTTGGTACCCTTGAAAGGATTTGGAATTTGTTATCCTGCTCATTACGATCATCCTGACTGCTGATTGTACCCGCCTGGTGACTGACTTTGAGTTGGAAACTTAGTTTCTTGTTTTTAGGGACTTACATGGGTGACTGCGAGGGTATACCATGGTACCTAGAGAAGACATCGGATCGCACTTTTCAAATTATACCTGGAGTTTTTTTCTGTGTTCGAGTTACACTTGCACCGGTAAGTTTCTGTAGTGTCGATTGGGATAATTGTTTTTCCTATCGGTCAGTTGTTTGCTTGAATTGTCATTAGGAATTTTTTAGTGTGTACTTTTTGTTTCATGCTAGCTCAACCTTAGGGTGTTGGTTGATCATTTCACAAGTTGGAATATAAATAGATCCACTGCTTGTGTAGGATTTAGGGCATGTTGTCGATTACTTTGGAGCCACCTCTGTCACCTCTGAGGCACAT
Source organism: Picea glauca (assembly GCA_000966675.3). Classification (NCBI taxonomy): domain Eukaryota; kingdom Viridiplantae; phylum Streptophyta; class Pinopsida; order Pinales; family Pinaceae; genus Picea; species Picea glauca. The sequence goes on along the minus strand of JZKD02S2089394.1, from coordinate 120,407 downwards.
GATAGATCAAGAGAGTTCATTTGAAGCGACTAAGCCACAGGAAATAGTACCTGAGCCAGATCCTAGAGAATACATTCCTATACCTGAGGATTGCATCGTTTATGACCTTGAAACTGAAGGCTTCAGGCCCAAAAACCCTCTAATCATTGACTTATCAACATCGCTTCTTATTCAGATAGTCCCTCCTAAGGTGACTTTAGATGAACACCAATTTTTTAGATGAGAGACAATGGAAGAAACTAGTGCTACTTATTTTGGGAGTCCCCATACTTCCATCCCAACTGTTGTGGGAGGAGGTATCACGTCGCCTCCCCCACCTTCACCTATCAGGACCACACTTTTCTAGAATCCCACTACTTTGGATAGTGGAAACATCCTATCAACGACTCTAACCATTGTTCCTCCTATCCACAATGTGTCTGGCACTCCCTTTTCATAAGGGACGCTCAGTTTTGATTCTAGTTCAATCCTAACCTACTCTACTCTACAAACCTTTGGTCTAGAGGTAGGGAGCTCTAATTATCCCTTGCAAGGATCTGTTACAGGAACCACTTCCATGTTCAACTATATCCCTTACAGTGGGGGTCATATGCCTCCTTCATCCCCTTTGCTTGAAAGTTCTTTCCAGTAGTTGATTGGGCCTAACACCAACTCTAGTTTATTTAGTGGGGGGAGTCATGGACCTTATTCCTACATGAATCAGGTAGGATCTCTTCATTTTTCTTTGTTCTGTGCATTTGGAAATAATGCTTTCTCATCGTCTGTTTTCTTGGTAAGGGGAAACCCCATTTTTGGTCAACCAAACCCTATGCAAGGTTTCATTCCTTTGTAGGGAAAGATGACGATACTTTACTCCTCACGAGGTCTTGGAAATACCAGGAAGGGTGCATTTCCATCGCAACATAGGTCAATTGGGGAAACCCCCTCCCACACTCAGTGGAACCCTGGGAAGGGTTCAATACCTATGCCAAGAGGTTCGACTAGGGGAATCCCCAACCAAGGTCCTTGGAATATTTTTCAGGGAGAAATCCCTACATAAGGAATGTCATTCAACTACGAGATTCAGCCAATGATGCAGAATCAAACACAAGATCCTTTTACTGGATAGGGACACCATGGTTTCTACCAAAACACTTCCCAGTAGCCAAACGTTTCCTGGCAACCTGGTGCCATTCAAAATCCAGTCCCCTCTTTTCATTTGAATCCACCACAACCAAGAATACCTTTTTCTGGAAACTTTGCATTTTCCAGACTTGTCAAGACTCTTGAGCGACCAGATATGTCATCAATAGCATTGCCCCTCCATGTCGACTAATTTTCCCTCGAACATCCCTAAGTTTGAGGGCATGTCTGGCAAGTAACCAAGTGATCATGTTACGACATTTCATTTATGGTGCTCATCCAACTCATTAAAGGATGACTCCATTCAGTTGTGTTTGTTTCAACGCACTCTTATAGGGGGTGTCATGAAATGGCATATCGATATCAAAAACTCGAAGTATGCTTACTTTAACGACCTGGATATGGTATTCTTAAACCATTTCCAATTATTGGTAAGATACGATGTTGGCACTAAGTTGATGACCAACTTTGAGAAAAACAAATATGACCATATCTCAAATCACATTTGAGAATGGCGATGCAGAAAGAGTTTGATCAAAGTTAAGGTCCCTCTTGCATTTTTGCTTGAGTGGTTCCTAAAGTCTGTGTTTCCTTACGTATCCAAAGATGTCACGGCGTCCAGGTTTTTTTATGAAGAGGCCATCATGAGAGCCCAACAACTGGAGTTGATTTATCATCAATCCAGTATGCTATACGAGATCCTCCCTGATGCACCACGATTGAATTTCAACAAGACCAAATAGAAGTCTGGGCCTCACGTCGATGGCATAGTAGGATCAGCACAGAGCAAGTCCACGAATCAATTGACTAATCAATTACAGTAGTTATTGATTCAACAGACTGTGGCCAACTAAACTCCTAGTTTGGCTTCCCCCATAAAAAAAATGTTGGATGTACACAGTATACAATCGAAAAATCCCAAGGGTAACCAATAAACCGAGGGAAAGAAGAAATCTAAAAACAAGAAGGGTAAGGGGGATAAGAAGGTTGTGAATAATGTTGGCGAGGGAAAAAACGAAAAGAGAAAGATGGAGTTTCTATGTAATATTTGCACAGTAAACCACTTGGCTCATGGTTACACATTATTTTCATCACCCTAGTGATCAACAAATGACATGCGCATAAATCACTTACATGTTCCTTGAAAACATTAAAAGAGATTTTCTCCATGAGAAAAGTGGTTTGCATTTCCTCTTCAAACACTATGACAAGGAAGGTCTTCATAGCCTGATCTATGTATGGGGTGTGATGATGCCTAATCGCCGCACTCTACACCAAAGTTGGACTACGACGTTGTCACAGGCTACCTATGCATAGGGTGCAATAATGCTTAAAGCATAGGAAAAGTCAAAATTCACGAATGTTCTAGAAGGGAATCTTCTAGAATATGAGGTGGCCTCCAATTGGTTTGTATTTTACTCGCTTCTCTGATTTAGTGGGATCATACTAATATCCTCATTCATCCCTCTTTCACCCTATATAAAGAGGGATTTCTTATGGAAAAGGTGAAGTTTTGCAAGGGCTTGCATATGCATGAAGAGTTCTACTACATATTATACTTGAGGGATTTGCTTTAGTTCTCTAAGTCATATTGTGGATCTTCTTCATCAAAGACATTGGAGAAAGGTGTGTTTGTTGGAGGAAAGAGACAATGAAAGGGACCTTGCAACATCAAGGCATGGATTGTACTCTCCACTTTCCATTTAATATAATGTAGCAATATATTTCTTCCATATAAAGGTATCTTATCTTTTATTGTATAATTCCTTGATCATATACATAGAATTCATCGATATATATATATATATATTCTCTCTCTCTCTCTCTCTTTGTTGTTTTGTGCTTCTTAAACGGGTTCACCATCCCACAAAATCAAATATGTAGCAACAAGGATGAAACTAGCAAGGATCAAGCATCATTTAAAAGGTATGTCACTTGTACCTCTCTGAACTAGTTTATATGACAATGAAGTCTAAGGTGAAGTTCATATTTTTTCTTGTTTTGTTCTAGATTCTTGTTGAAGTTAGGGAGATATTTTTGTGTCCACACTTACTGATTTTTCGAATAAACCTCATCAATTCCCTCAGCTTGAGGAAGCCCAAAAGTTATGGGCACAACAATATCCCATTGTGCTAACCAACACTTTTCCACAAGGGAAAAAATGACTCAAGCTTCCTCATCGACCAATGCGCCTAGGGGAAATCATGGATCCCCCATGCCTAATGATAACAATGGATCCACAAACATTTATATGTTGAAATCCAAAGATAATACACAAACTAGGGATCATAATTAAAAAATTCCAGAATTTGTTGATAAGGGAAAAAAAGCATCCAACTCACTGCCTCCTCTTCCAATTGAGAAGAGTGTGGGAGAAACTATGAATTGCATCCCTAAGGGTGCATTCAAAAAGGATTCTCACAAACCAAATGCAATGGATGCTCAAAATTACTCCGTCGTGGAGGATCTGGAACAAATGCCTTGTGCAATGTTTGCTCCGGAAGTCCTTCAAAGTTTCCCCTCACAGAGGAAAGCATTGTTGTCTGCCTTGGGAGCGGCCAAGACTACTAACTCAAGAATGATCATTTTCTACCTTACAGATTATAAACCTCATCTTCCTCACCATGTCGATTTTTAGATAGTAGTGGTGTATGCCAAAAAATCATTGACATGGAACATTTTCCATACGGTGGTTGATGAGGGTGACTCAACTTGCATGATGCCATTAGCATGCTGGAAGGCCATTTTCTAACCTAAGTTTTCTCTATTTCCCACATTTCTAACCAAGTTTGATGGTTGATCTCTTAGACCACATGGAATAATTCACTCCTTCCCCATGTATTCAGAGGGAAACACTGTGTGTGTCAAAGTAGAAGTAGTTGGTGTTCCTCTCAACTACAATATTTTGTTAGGGTGGAGTTGGATCTACACTATGACAGTGGTTGTATCCACCATTTTTGGGGTCTTATGTTTTCCTCACAAAGGTTAGATCATATTAATTGATAAATTATCCTTCTCTCATCCTGACCCTTCATCGAGGGAATCCATGGTCCCAATGATTGAAAAACCACAGCCAGGTACCATTAAATTAGGTGCATGATTGTTTCCATATTTAATGGGTACTTTTGATTATCCACCACCTGCTAATGATGTTAAGTTTATTTCGGTTGTTCCCAACCAGGAAAAGGTTGTGGTATTTCAAGTCACATGTTTTAGAATGAGTTACTTTAACAACCCATGGATTCTTCCTTCCCAATCAACTTTTATGGAAGGGATAGGGCACCCTAGAATGGAAATGCCCTTATCCACTGCTAAGGTTGTGTATAGTACTGTCTAGCAAGACTTGTCCAACCCTAATCTGGCTCCCCCACAAGAGATAGATCTTTTTATTGAGACTAGTTGGGCTCAAGACTCTCTCGTTGCTTACGACCCTTTGGAATTAGTATTTCCCTAAGATGAAGCAATCCTTGAGGAAATGACTGGGCCAAACATACTTGGCATGATATTCACCATAGATATTATCTCTTACCCAAGCTGAAGAGAATAGAGGTAGAAGAATTATTTACAACCATGAATGGAGATTCCCCTTGTCCTATTAACCCTTTGGCCATGCACTTAATCTTTGCTAAGGGAAATATGTCGAGTATAGATGAAACTATTTCTATTGACATCTCTAGAACCCCTAACATCATGGAAAACATCTTCGTTGGAGTAGATTTTTCTCCCAAACAAATTCATATCTACACTGAATTATTTAAAGAGTTTCACGACGTCTTTGCTTATTCTTATGAGGAGATGACATTCATTGATCCATGTACCATTGAACATGAGATCACAACTCACCCCAATGTTAAGAATTTCTGACATAAGCTTCTCATGGTCAATCCTCGCAAGGCACAGAAGATAACAACTAAGCTAGAGAAACTCATCAAGGTCAGTTTCATGATTCATCTATCCTTTGCAATTGATGGAATGGGCATCGAACCCTGTTCCTTTCAACAAAAAGAAAGGTACGATCTCTGTGTGTATGGAATATCGTGACCTGAACAAAGCGTGCCGGAAAGATAATTTTCCAACCCCATCCATTGACCATATTTTTGATGAATGTGCAAGTTGTGAGGTCTTTTCTTTTATGGACAATTTTTCTGGGTACAATCAAATCTAGATCAAGCCTAAGGACCAACATAAAATGAACTTTATTTGTCCTTGGGGTACATTCGCGTAAAAAAAAATGTATTTTGGCCTTAAGAATGCTAGAGCCACTTTTCAGTGGGCCATGTCATTTTCTTTCCACGACCTAAAACACATAGTTGAGGTGTATCTTGATGATCTTCCATCACGTTCTCGTAAGAGATCCGATCTTCCTGTCCATTTATGACTTATCTTTTAGAGGTGTCACTACTATTGGATTCGCCTAAATCCAAACACGTGTAGTTTTTGTGCAAAATCGGGAATATTGTTAGGTTTTATCATGTCAACTAAAGCGATCATGGTTGATCCTCTGAAGGTTGAGGAAATAGTTCAATTACCTCCCATGTCCAAAATTACCCATCTTCAAAGTCTACAAGGAAAAGCCAATTTTCTTTAACATTTTGTTGCCAACTATGTCGAAATTACTAAAGGATTTATGTGTCTCCTGAGAAAAGGGGTACCATTCTATTGGGATGAAGTGGATTAGTGCTCTTTCGAAGAGTTGAAAAATTCTCTAACATATTCTTCTCTTCTCAATCCTCTGGATTATGCCAAGGATTTCTTGTTGGATTTGGTTTCCGCAGAGTCTCCTATTAACATGGTTTTGGTCCAAGAGGATGACACCCTCAAAGAACATGCCATCTACTATCTTAGTTGAGTCTTGGTAGGACCGAAAATCAACTAAACACATGTTGAGAAACTTACTTTGGTAGTTGGTGATGATGTTCAATGGTTCCATCACTATATATTACTTCGCAATACCACCATCGTTGTTGTCATAAAATATTTTCAATATGTGTTAACTTGAAGGGTCATCACTAGGAAAATCAGTTGATGGATAGTCATTCTACAAGAAGTTGACTTGGATTTTGTTTCAGTAAAATCTGAAAATTCCTTGGTATTTTTTGAACTAATCTCGGAACTTCCAGTCGAGAATGGTAATATTTTCTCTAAGATTCACTGATTAATTGGGATCTCTACCTTATTGCATATTCGAACCCTTGGTATGGAGATATACTTGTGTATATTCAGATTTTGAAGTTCCCATCTTCTACTTCTCACGATGAGTGTCAGTGAATACGCCATCAAGCACAGAACTATATTATCCATGATATTACTATATATCATGGAGGAGTAGATTGCATTCTTCATCGATGTCTCACTTATGAAGAGGTAGAATGTAATGTCCACACTTTGGGACATAATCACAGTGCAAAGATTTATGATGACCAGAGTATCCATATGGATTTTATAGTGAGTACAGGGGTATTTGAGAGGCATTGTGGGGTCCATCTTGCATTGATCATCATATTCCATCATTACAATCCATTATGCATAGGTTGTCTTTGGTTTCGTTTCATTCCGACGATTTCCATGATTTTGACTATTTTGAGCTATAAGTTAACTGAAATCACTGAAGAGGTCATTTTGGGCACATTACTTGGAGGAACCTCTTAGTGTAATAGCTCATTGGAATCAGGAGGAGCAACACTATAGGATGGGATGTCTAGAAGTGACTTTCAGTGGCCAGGGAGGCCACAAGGAGAGATAAGGAGCTTTTTAGAGGTAAAAAGGTTAATTAATTAATTAAAGTGATTTAATTAATTAATTAAATATTAATAAAATGAAAGTCACTTTGGAGGGACAAGGTGAGCCAAAAAGTATAAAAGGAAGGCAAGTTCCTCTACTCTATCATTCATGTATGTTTATCTTTGATATCTAGCTTCTAGCTAGAGAGCCCATACCTTGGGGGTTTTGAGGGTTTTCACTTAACAAACCCTAGAGGACGATTCGGTGGTGAAATATTCCACCTAGATTGTCCCAAGCTTGGTCTCAAAGATACAATACTCTCCCACACCATTCTAGCTCAGATCTACATCAGTGCAGGAGGGTTCTACACCAGCCGCAGGGACAGGAAGAGAAGTAGGGTGCACCATTGGGGGTTTCCAGCAAGGGGGGCACATCATTCAGTGAAGGAAGGTTCGTCGTAGGAGTTTGAGAGGGCTCTTGGAGATTTGAGTAGTTGGGTTTTACTTGCAGGGCCCTAGCCATGATTTCTAGTGCCTCTTGAGAGATTTTTATGGTTCTGATTATTTCTTAGAGAATTGGGACGAATTGGAGAGAAGGAGGGCATTTTGAGATTCAGATCTATTCAGTTTGGAGGGGTTATACTTCAGATCTGACCCTGATACTTCACCCAGTGACTTGCAGTGTCCTGATCTACCTTTCTAGTGAGTTTCAGGACATTTGGAGGCCTCCTTCATCAGGGCCAAAATTGTAGGGTTTAGTAGTTTTCAGGAGGGCATAACTTCATTGGAGGATTCAACATTTGGAGGAGTTTCCCTTGGTATTTCGGTTTGATATTTTAGGAGGGGACTCTACACCTCCCGATCTACAATTTGGCATATTCATTGGACTCATTTGGGGGCTTCTTCAGCTGGGATGAATTATTGAGGGTTTCAATCATCTACTAGAGCATGGCTTTTCCTGTTGGGGGGTTTGGTATTGCATACAACCTATATCTCTACTTATATTTAGTCTTCATCGTGTATCCAGCCTTTGGAGGCTTATAGTATCTTCATGGAGAATTTTGTAGCAACTTCTATTGTCTTTATTGGAGCCATCTGTTGAGCATTCCAGATCGGCATATCCATTGTAGTAGGTTCTTCTATCTTATGAAATAAAGAAGATTTGAGATGTTTTGTCTTGTCTATCATATTGCATATGGTTGAGGTATGTTCCATGGTTGTCTCTTCTTGTTATTTGCTGCAAACATTCATATAAACACATCAGTAAACCCTAAGGCCGAAATCAAGAGGCCATTCAGTAGGTAAACACATCTAAACAAGTGATTCAATAAAGTGTTTGACGAAATACCACAACCAGAAAAAGTTTTAAAAAGACACCAAAACTATGATGATCCTTGCATAATTGCTTGGGATAATTACATAGAAATTGTTCTAAATGATTGTCACATAGGAGCATGTGGCAGTCACTTGTCTAGGATGGAAACATCCCAAAAGATTCTTCATGTTGAATACTTTTGGCCCTTGTTGATCAAAGATTGTGTAGAGGCGGTCAAGAAGTGTCACCTGTGCCAAATCTTCTCTCGAAAGATGTGGGAACACCCAAATCCCATGTTCCTAGTTATTGTTGTTGGTCCCTTCACCAAGTGGGGGATTCATTTCACTACATGCTACCAAGTTTCAGCTAGGGGGAATCACTATATCATTTTAGCAGTAGATGACTTTATTAAGTGGGTTGAAGCTATGCCGACATTTAAGAATGGGGAAACAACTGCACTTTTTGTTTTTAACCAGATTGTATCCAAATTCAATATTCCGAAGGAGATTGTTACTGATCATGGTAGACACTTCCAGAATAAGATGATGTCTGAGTTAACATCAAAACTAGGGTTTAAGCAGGAACATTTTTCACCTTACTACCTGCAGGAGAATGGTCAAGTGGAAGCTATCAATAAGTATCTCAAGACTATTCTTCAATGAATGCCTCAAGACTGTTATCAATTTTTCTCCTTCCCAACTCTTTTATGGGTTGGAGGGAGTATTTCCTATAGAATGTCAAATACCTTCTCTTAAGTTGGCAGTGGAACTACTTCCCAACACCACACCACTTGAGGAGCATCTTTTATATCTCAAGCAACATTGGCATGCAGCCTTGGCCAACAAGGCTAACAAAAAATGTGTCAAGTGTCAGTATGATCGGTTTGTCCACCCTAGAATTTTCTTTGAATGTGATCTTATCCTGGTTTATGACTAGGATAAATATCCCTTAGGGATAAGGAAGTTCAAACCCATGTGGTTCAGACTGTTCATTATGAAGAAGGTTTTAGAAAGGGGTGCCTATCAACTGGTTGATTTCGTAGGTAACATTTTATCGAAGCATAGAAATGGGCTCTACCTTAAGAAGTATTATGCATAGATTGGTCTCTTGAGAAGGACTTCTTGTATATATGTATAGATTTATTTATACAGCCTTGTCTTTTTGTTTTATGGACATGTAGTTTATTGTGTTTATTTTGAATGTGGTTGATGTCAAGTGAATCGAAGGTCTATGTTGGGTTCACACATGGTGCTAACCGACACACTCAGAGGCTTGCTTTCACATCTTGGGTTATTTTTTCACCTTTTGGTCAGTTGATGTCTTCTGGAGGTATTTGTTTAGGTGAAGCAACCAATAATGTTGTTGAGTACAATGCCATAATAGAATTACTACGTGATGCCTTGTCACATGGTATTTCACACCTCTATGTTTATCTATATGATTAATTGGTCGTGTCTCAGTTAAATGGAGTATATTGTGTCTACAATCCCGCCCTTCACCAATGATTCCTTAGGGTACATCTCTTAGAATTCTATTTTGATTATATTACTTATATTCATGTTCCTAGGAGATATAATCAACTAACTAATATTGGCTAATCAAGTATTAGATTGGCATGGTGCTCACACATAAAATTAAAAATGCACACATACACGCACATGTAAATACATTTGTACAAAATGTTTATCCATAGTAAAAAAAGATATATATAATAGTATGTCCCAAAAAAATAATGTCATAGGTGCAAAGTGGGCCATAAAGCCTCAAATAGAGCCGGTATACATCTTGGGCTTAAGCCATCACTACAAAGTACAAAAAGTTCCCTTGGCACATGTGTGGTCCAATACTAACTATGGTCTAGGTTGTTGGCCCTACTATAATGAACTATGACATTTGCAAGACACTGGAGTAACTGGACCCAAGTCCTAGGAACCCCTACAACATGTGGTTGCATAGTTGGGGGAAGGCCCTCTATCTTTTCCATTGGCATTGCATGAGTGAGAGCTGTCAGGTTCCTCTCTACTCGTCGCAGTACTCTATCAACCTCTCTGGTTGGGGGTCCTCCTCTAGATGTTAGTCCTCCTGCTCCTGTTGGTTCAGCATCTACTTGAGGATGATGCCTTGTCTAGCAAAATTTAGTAGGTCGCACTGGTCCAACATTTGTATACAACATATCATTGAGTTAGTAATTTCACATTACAATAAAAAGGTTAATATTTAAAAATTTAAAAATTAAATAACATTGAAGTCTGCTTACATATCTCTCTACGCTCCTCACCAGAGGGCATGGGCATATCAAGATCCCTCAGGAAACCGATCCCTACATAAGGATAGTGTTAGGAACCAAACATCAATATAGCATAGAAAATCCTCAATAAAAGTACTCAACGCCTTGAAAAAGAGATAATTTCAGATAATAAGCCTCTTCAACGGGGCAACCTCCTTTTACCCCACTTAAATGTTCAAGTACAAGATGATTCAAAATGAAAAT